>JAMKCH010032692.1:0-31068 GCA_023653785.1 Ophioderma brevispina
TACTGATTCAAAATATGCTTTTTTATTTTGCATAAGCCTTAGGTTGGTTCCATTTAATAGGGAGGGGTACATTGTTCTCATCCCCATAGAGTCCTACAGGGAATTTTGTACCCATTCCATTATAACAACAAGAAGATGCCGAAAGTGCAAAAGCATTTCATATTTGGAATCAGTATCATTAAAATATTTTTAAATATTTTTTTTAAAAAGAAATCTAGGTATTGCAAAGGTGACCTTTCTTGAATAAACAAATGACCTTTAACCCATTTTCCCCATATATCTTGGAAAGGAGGCACCACACGCATGTGACCCAATTGACTTTTTTACTCCTGGTTACCTAAGGAATAATTTGAGCTATATTACATTAGATTTAGAACAGTTTAAACTTTTGACCCCCATGGTAACTTTACCCCTCTCCCAGGGCCACACGCAGCAGCGGGTCCCCGGCAGACATTCATATTTGCAAAAGTTATATTCTTCTCTGAATTTTCCCGCGTTCAGATATTGGTATCTCGTTCGTTTGATCAAAATGACAGCTCCGATGTTGTTGAAAGTAGTGTCAAATGATTCCTCTTGTCATATTAAAACAGAAAATGCATTTTAACTGATTTAGTGATGCCACCATTAAAATATCCGGGGAAGTTTTGCGACCTCCATAGACCATGTACACCCTTGCTACATTTTGCTATGTAATTAGCCAACCAAATGTCACACACTGTAAAATAATACATTTTGGATCATATAGGCAATACAAACAACTTGTCACCAGTTTCAACCAAATCTGAGCATTGCTTGCCCGTAACCAGGATTTTTTTAGGGAAGGGGCGATTTTTTTTCAAAATGGGATCTTTCCCCCAAATTCGCCTCTATAGAATATACAAATATAGCATAAACCCCTAATTTTTGGCTCGCTGTACTTGTAAAATCTTTTTTTTGGGGCCTTTTTTTAGCCATTTTAGGGGGTGGGGGTGGGGCTTTTCTGGACCCCCCCCCCCCACCCACTTGTTACGGGCCTGAAGCATTGGATAATTGTTTTACCTTGAACCATTATGGTGCTATAGTGCTAAATTTTGGATCCTAGGCAAATATATACTTTTTTTCCAATGTAGTAACATTTTCCCCCTTGAAGAAGGGGGCAGCAGTCTGAAAATTTGAACCCCATCATTTTCTGACAGTCTGGTCCCTATTGAATGCGAAATCAATTTTAGCACAAAAATCCTACGGGAACTGTTTCATTGACATAACAAACCACACTATTATTTGAAAGCTGATCCCAATAGAAATAAAGTAATATCTGGTAAGAAGAAAAAGGCAATCATACTCCATTAAGCAGGTGCCACGTTATATTTATCATGCAGCCTAAGGCTCGACATAATACAGATCTGGTGTTACTAAGTTACTAACATACAGATCTGGTGTTACTAAGTTACTAACATCAACCTAGTATTGCAATGTTTGTAACTGTGTCATCATGAAAGACATGTACATGTCATCATAGTCATGTCATCATACATCATAGTACATGTGGAACTGTATTTTTGTGAAACTTTCATATACAATCTTGCAACCAAGGTTTTTCTAAATCAAAATTGTATGATAATTCCAAAAATCATGGATGTATTCTAGGGGGAAAGGTTTATACAGGGTCAAAATATAAAAGGGGCCAAAATGTGGTTTAAAGGTGGATGTTGAGTAGATGTTGGGCTCCGTTTAGCTCCGTTTGTACTAAAACAATAGGTCGTAAATATGACAAACCATACCTTTTTAGAAACCTTATGAGCTAACGAACAGATTGGTATAAATTTTAAAACAATTTAAACACTTTTATCGTTTACCCCTGTATACATTTTCCCCCTTATAAAATACCCAAGAACACATTTTAAAAAATGACACCCATGATTTTCAGATTCTCCATGAAATTCTGTATTGGAAAAACATTGATGTCAAAATTGTATATGAAAACAACTAAACCAAAAATTAATTGCATTTCCCCATGTGCTATTACAGCTGAACTGAAATATGAGTGTTGATAATATAAAAGGTATAACGTCATTAATATAAAACCCCAGATGTTATGTAGATTTTGTGTGTAGTGTTAATCGAATATGTATGTAATGAGCCATTGTAGGCGTAAGCCCTGAATTGTATTCCTTTCAGACCTTAAAATTATCCAAGTGAGCTTTCGGTTCATACTGCTTCAATGACCGATTATTGCTCATCTTGGGTGCAATAAAGGCCTTATATGACCTTTGGGACAACCTATGCATCTACTAAAGGTTTTAGCTAGAGTTTTAACATTTTTTGAATGCAGGCTAGTGCAATGGATTCTTTCTGGCAACACATGCAAAGTTCTAACGAGAAGACGTGGCCAATTTATAACACGTTCTGCCTCAATTGAGACTCAATCAAACCACTCCATATCAATCTACCTTAATAGAAGACTGTGATAGTAAATAATCTCTGAAAAATCTAATTATCAGTATCCTATACAGGACAAACCTTGCTTTCCTTTAAAAACAATTTAAAAACAACCATGGAATTGCAGGAAAATGTAAATTGCATTTAGAATCTAATTTCGAATATACCATTGAAAAAGTGTTGCCAGAAGCTGTATTCATTGGAACTAAAACGAAACTATTCATAGCTTGTTGAAAAATCTTGCAAGAACGTATACACTTCTCAAAACTCTCATCCAAAAAAGTGTATATTTGGAAAGCTGCCAATCAACGAATCCTCAAAATAACGCCAAAATTTAGAAATATTTTAAAATCAATTATTACAAAATGTGTTTCTCACCGATTGCTGTTCAGTCTCACCCGTGTTTCCGGTTGTAAGCGGTTTCTATTGTTAATCAAGCACGGCTCAACGACCTTTGACCTCCAGCCCACTGACAGTTGAGCTCTGTTGTCTCCTGTAGGTTTGTTTCAATAGAGGAAAAAAATAATGCGTTCCTTTCATTACAAACATGTTTTAATCTAATTGCATCTTTTTGATTGCGTTTTTTTTGTTTTGTTTTTTTATGAAGGGAACTTTTGCAAGATTTTGCCACTGAACAATTTCCAATGTTTACAACATCAGCCAAAGCGCATCGTCATAATGTTGGGGCTATTATGGGTAGTTAAACGAGAGACAATGAAGGGCGAGTTCATTGACCATGTTTGGGTCACTTCTTCATTGACCAGCTTTACTGTGCAAGCAGAAGCAAGCACGCACAAAACATGACTTACATTCATCTCTTTAGGGACGCTTCAAAATATGAACGCCGTTGCCCGGTAGGTCCTCGGCGGTTCGTGCGGTGGAATAAAATTTCTATTATGAACGAAAATGTTAGCGATATTACAAATATTAATGCCATACGATGGTTAAAAAATAATATAAATTTAGGAAAAGGTACTAAAATCAAACATGGCATTTTAAAAATATAATAAATATAATTAAGCTGTGAGGCTTGAAAGGTGTAATGAATTTTCGAGGTTTGAGAACAGAATAGATACAATTAAATGTTGAGCTTTTAGCAAGAATAGGCCAATCAAACTTCATGATTTTAAGAAAAATAGGTGCAATGAAAATGGGAGGTCTGTGAAAAGTATAAACTGTGACGTTTAAAAAAGAATAGATTCAATAAAATATTGATGAAAAAGAATAGATACAATCAAATTCATGAGGTTTGGGGGAAAAGATGCCATCAAATTTTGAGGTGTGAGAAAAGAATAAGTCAACAAAACATAACAATTTAAAATGATAAATACAATGAAACTTTGAGATTTGAGAAAAGAAACAACAAACTGTAATATGTGTGTTCTTTTATGGAATGCAGCATGGACAAATTCCCAAGACATTTTACGATCGATAGCTGCTTCGTTTGTAAGCCAGAACACATGTAAAATTGCATTATATATCCAAAGAAATAGCCGTTCTTGAAAAGTAAAAAAAAAAAGCTTAATATGAAATCTTAAGATGAGATCCATTAGAAACTAGTTTCGAAAAACGAAATTCAGGGTAAAGAGATTCTGCCGGGGGGATCCTGCAGCTAAACGAGTGCTCATATATCGTAATATACTGGCCTAGTATTTGGGTTTGCGCTGTCTTACACGGCAGTGTAAAATATCGAGTTTTCACAACTTATCATTTTTGACGTCATTATTTCGATGTTTGCGGAACACGCTACCATGACAGAAATTGCAACTAAAAGCGGTATTTGACAGTCTCTGCTTGTACATAAGTGAAGATAAGACTGACGGGTTATAAGGTTACCTATATGTGATCAAACATACTAGGAAGTACATTAGACGCGTAAAAAGGTATCAGAGACATGTCATGTTTTGACATCTTGTTTTAATGCAGGCATGATGAAAAGCCTTTAAGCCATCTTTCAGCTACGAATAACCAGTGTGAACTGTTGCCGGTGTAAAGAAACTGAGTGTCCCCCATGAGAGAGTGTCCTAGCTACCATAGCAACATGTACGGAATAAACCGTGACCTTGTAGACGAGGCCATTCGGGTACAGAGCTGAAACAAATGATCCATACAGCACTCAATGGAGAACACAATAGACAGATGGGTGGTAGGACACTCAGTCACACGGACGCTATAATTACCTAAAGCACCTTGGTGCTTTGTATGTTACTAAGGGCGGGCTAATACTTACCTGACGTAGACTCAATACAAATTGCATCCTCTCTGGGGATGCGGAACCTCCAAATATACTCCTAAAATAATACCCATACCCAAAAGGGTGTGGTTCCCCCTGTGGTGACATATTACCCAACATGCACCACGCCATCCATCGTTCCTTCTCAGCTGACTCTACCATAATGGCGGAGTTCGCTCAGGGGGACTGGGATGGGAGGGAGTCTACGTCTATGGCAAGCCATAAAGGCATAACGTATTGCTGCAACGCGTTGCGAGGAAGAAAAAGCAAACGCGTTGCCGACATTTCGGCAACGCGTTGCGACCGTCGGCCAATCAAATCATGATTTTCTGTGACGTATTTCAAAAAATAGACCCAAAAAGCCGTTGCTAGAATATTTGCAACGCGTTGCCAAACACTTCACAACGCGTTGCGAGATTCACAACGCGTTGCCAAGCTTCACCAAACGCGTTGATAAGGTCCACAAGCCATACAGGTCATAACGTATTTCGCAACGCGTTGTGGAAAAGGTCACAACGCGTTGCGACATTTCGGCAACGCGTTGCGACATTCGGCAACGCCGTTGCGACATTTCAGCAAACGCGTTGCGGGGGCATTTCGGCAACGACGTGCGTTGTCGGCCAATCAAAATCATGAATTTCGTGACGTATTTCAAAAATATAAATCTCACCACACGAGTGCGACTTCACAACGCGTTGCAAACCTTCGCAACGCGTGCGGCAATACGTTATGACCCAGTATGGCTTGTTAACCTTACCAACGCGTTGTGAAGTTTACAACGTGTTGTGAAGCTCGCAACGCGTTGGAAGCTGGCAACGCGTTGTGAAGGCCATTCGGGTCATAACGTATTGCCGCAACCGTTTGGATCTATTTTTTGAAAACGTCACAGGAAAATGCATGATTTTGATTGGCCGACGCCCCAACGCGTTGCCAAAATGTCGCAACGCGTTGCTACTTTCTCACAACGCGTTGCGCAATACGTTATGACCCTTATTGGCTGTGACCTTCGCACGCGTTTGCGAAGGTCGCAAACGCGTGTGAAGGTAGCAACGCGTTGTTGAAGCTATTGCAACGAGTTGCTGAGTTTCTCACAACGCGTTGATCGATACTTTGCAACGCGTTGGGGTCTAATTTTTGAAATAGGCACAGAAATTCGTCATTCTAATGCCGAACGCCGCAAGCGTTGCCTACTTCTTGGCAACCGTCATTGCTACTTGCTTGCAACGCGTTGCCGAAATGTTTGCAACGCGTTTGTGGCACATACGTTATGCGCATTTATGGCGTGCCATCTACTAAGGTACGTAAGCCCGCCCTAGTACATACAAGCACCAAGGTGCTTAAGTAGTACTTGCGGGCGTAATACTTACTCTGACGTAGACTCAAACACATTGCATCAACGTCAGACTAGCGCCGAAGCAAGGACGGAGGTGAGCAACTCAGAGCCCCGAAAAAGTGGGAACCACAAGAGATAAAACAACAAAAAGAAAATAACTAATACAGTTAGGCCAAAGACTAAAGGACAGAAGTTGGCTCCCTGGTAAACAGTAGGTACGTAACACGATAGCTTAAAACACAAATGCCGTGGTTGTGATGTGAGATCCCTGATTAAGCATGCAATAGAAAATCGTGATCTACTCAGGACAAGACTCAAATCTTACTGATATGACTCAAGCAGGCAGTTTGGGAATACAAAGACAGTAGAAGACAATGAAAACATTAATTGTTAACCCGAACAAAATGGCCCAAGATAGAATTGCTCGAGAAGGGAGCGCAAAAGAGATGCTCTACTACATACTGCGCTGGAATTCGTTACTTCACAACCAGCTAACATACATACAAAAAAGCGGTTGGACGGTCATGATCGAGGTAACGAAAGTTGTAAGATATCACAGACCGCATCTTTTCTGGACGACTTGTCGCCGCTATAAATAGACGTGACTGACCGACTACGACTACCAAAGGCGAATCCCGAAAGTCGAAATTTGGCCACAAATCAAGCTAAAATTCGCTTAGAGCTCTTTAGGATAAAATATGCACGAAATTCAGAGTTATCCCAAAATTCTGTGTACAAGTTGAACGCACGAAAATACTCTCTATCAGACGAGAAATAATAAAATTTTCTTACGTGCGAACAAACAACCATGAAGTTAAATAAATAACGAGAACCAAGTATTTAACAATTTCATGATTAAACTTACCCAAAGGAAATAAGACATTCTTTGACAAAATATGCAGCAAAGACGAGTAGACGACTTGTTTTGTGCACAAAGTTTGTAACGAGATTTGGCTGATTCCTGATTAAACTCAGGCCACCGATTGTCAACACAACCCGCCGTGAACCAAACACGGAAGTCGCACAAAGATGAATCTTGAACTGTTTACCAACACCGGTCTGTGATGTCCGCCGAGCTATAAGACCTCGGTACCTTCGCCAAGATAAAACTTATAGTCAGGAGGAATTGTGGGCACAGGGTGGAAATGGAGTACAGACTTTTTCTATTGATTGATTTTTGTCAATGATGACCTAAGCTAATAATTTCTGGAGGGTGTGCACAATTTCGTGCAGTGCCATTTTCTAGAAATCCAATATGGCCGCTATCACTCTCAAATTCATTCAAGTGGCCATAATTTAATGCACTAGATCCAGGTTTTAAAGCACGAGGAATCTTTTGGACCGGTTATTGACGTGATTTGATCGCAACATTACCATCAAATCCAATATGGCCACCCTAAAACCCAATATGCCCTGAAATCATTCAAGTGACCATAACTCATCAAGTATCTGTGATAGAGGCATAATTCTGCGCTCTATACCCAGTAAGAACTCATATCTGACATTTCAAGTGTATTAACAAGCTTACCAATCAAGATGGAAGCCAATATGGCTGCCTTTTAAGATCTTTAAAACCTACGAATTGTCATATAGTCATAATATACTGGCCGTCATTTGAATTTTAAGTATGTTGTCAAAACAAATATACCAGATACGAGTTATTAATGCTCAAAGACATACATCTCATACTTTAATTTAAACTTTAATAATCATTTTGGGTGTTTTAACTAAATACAATACAGATCTATCGTAATTTATTAGTTTTAAAGAAGGTAAAAAAGCAGCCACATTGGCCCCCATCTTAACATTTTTTTGCATGTTAAAGAAACAGAAATGCCAAATAAGAATGTCAAATGGTCAAATACTTATCTCATACTTTAATTTACACCTTTATAATAATGATTAGTTGATGTAACTGCATATAATACACATATAATGTAGGTTTTACTATTTTTAAAGGCGGCTGTATTGGCTGCCATCTTGAATTTTGAAAATGTCCATTACAGAGAAATGCCAAGTAAGGGTTTCTAGTGATCAAATACATGTATCTCATAAGTGTAAAGCATAACGCATGCATATAGACACTGGAATTAAGCCTCTAAACTGCAAAATGTGCAGAACACTTGACGTGTCCGGATGCGTTGGAAATGCATTCTAGAGGTGTTAAAGTAACACTTGCAGAGTGTGAACAATTGTAACAGATTTTGAACACCTGCAGAACATATTTTAGGTGTTCAGCATGTATTCAATAGCGTAAATAGGTATAATGGAGGTGTTAAGATCATTTTAATGATTCCGAGAGCATATTTGACTTTTGAGCAGCCATATTGGATTTTTGTGGCAATGTAATGATAAAATTACATTACCAGCACTTTCTCGCGCTTAAAACACCGGAGTACCGAGAAATATTTGTCTCTATCTGAAATACTTAAGGGATTATTAGTGATTTTGTAGATAGTGGCAGCCATTTTTGATTTTTAAAAAATGGCACTGCAACAAATTTTGCACACCCTCCAAAAATTATTGGCGTAGGTCCTAATGAACTAAAATCTATCAATAGAAAAAGTCTGTACTCCATTTCCATCCTTCAGGCTGTGTGCCTAAACTTTTGGACTGGTTCAATCCTCAGTGGAGCCTGTGTCGTATGTGAATTTGGTTGCCGATCCATACCCGTCCTCGCAGGTTTTCTCCGAGTACTTCGGTTTCCTCCTGCATCTAAATCGGACTTCTTCCCATAATGCTTTCCTTGTCGTTTCTGGATATACTCGTTGTGTTGTAGCAGCCTAAGGCGCTCCACAGCGGCGCCCTGAGCACTTCGGTGGATTTGTCGCGCGTTATAAGAATTAAATATTATTATTTATTTATTATTATTAAGCAAAAAGAAAATGGTATCTTGTTACGGAACCGTGGGTTTCAAGGAGTATAGGCCCAAGATGAAAATAATAACACTGATAGGCCAATAATTAAGTATTAATCTAGAGTGCACTTAAAATAACTCTGGAGAAATACATAAGGAAATAGCAGTAAGTGCTAATAACCATGCAGCTTGAAAAGATATTTAGCAGTTGTAACAATAACTAGATCACTTTTAATGCTTCTAAGAGACATAAAATAATCGCCTAATAGCAAACAATAGTCCATTGCAGGCGATTGATATAAAGACAACAGACGAACTGTCCGAATGAATCATAATGTCTAGCCTTTGTTAAAAATGTGGACAATAAGACCCCGGAGTACTAGCTAGTATTCAGAACATAGCTCCGCTCCAGGGGAGTGATATAGGCGACTGACTGGCTGGAGGGAAGGAATTGAAAAGACTACCCATGCGGACAGCATGAGACCAGACTTTCTTCAAACTAGTTATCGACGAACTATGTTAGATATATGGATGGCAAATATATCGCAAAGAGTAGAAAGCGCCACATTGGCCCCCATCTTAACATTTTTTTTGCCATGTTTATGGCTGGGTTTAGGTGTTTGTGGTGTATGTGATTTTAGAAGGTGGTTGGTTTATTTTTTGTGTGTTGTGAAGGGTTGTGGTTGGTGGGATGTGTGTGTGGGTGGTTTTGTTTTGGTGTTTTTTCTTTTAAAGAACCAGAAATGCCAAATAAGAATGTCAAAATGGTTCAAATACTTATCTCATACTTTCATTTACACCCTTCTATAATAATGATAGTGATTGACCTGCATATAATACACATATAATGAGGTTTGATATTTAAAAGCGGCTGTTATGGCTGCATCTTGAATTTTGAAAGTCCATTACAGAGAAATGCCAAGTAAGGGTTAGTGATCAAATACATGTATCGCATGCGTTGTTAAGCATAACGCATGCATATAGACACTGGAATAAGCCTGTCATCAACTGAAAAAATGTGCAGAAACACTTGACGTGTCACGGATGTGCGTTGGAAATGCATTCTAGAGGTTTAAAATAACACTTGCAGAGTGTGACCAATTGTAACAGATTTTGAACAATGCAGAACATATTTTAGGGTTCAGCATGTATTTCAATAGGTAAATCGTTAAGGATGGGTGTTTGTTAAGATCATTTTAATGATACCGAGAGCATATTTGACTTTTGAGCAGCCATATTGGATTTTTGTGGCACAGGTAATGATAAAATGACATTACCAGCACTTTCTCGCGCTTAAAACACCGGAGTACCGAGAAATATTGGTCTATCTGAAATACTTAAGGGATTATTCGTGATTTGAGATAGTGGCCAGCAATTTTTGATTTTTTTTTTTTAAAAAGGGCACTGCCACAAATTTGCACACCCTCCAAAAATTATTGGCGTAGGTCCTAAATGAACTAAAAATCTATTCATATAGAAAAAAGTCTGTACTCCATTCCTCCTTCAGGCTGGTGCCTAAACTTTTGGACTGGTTCAATCTCAGTGGAGCTGGGTCGTATGTGAATTTGGTTGCCGATCATACCCATCCTCGCAGGTTTCGCCGAGTGTATTCTGGTTTCCTCCTGCATCTCTAAAATCGGACTTCGCACCATAATGCTTTCCTTGTCGTTTCTGGATATACTCGTTGTGTTGTAGCAGCCTAAGGCGTTGCACAGCGGCGCCCTGAGCATGCGGTGGATTTGGCGCGCGTTATAAGAATTACATATTATTATTTAGTTATTATGTTAAGCAAAAGAAAATGGTATCTTGTTACGGAAACCGGGGTTTCAAGGAGTATAGGCCCAAGATGAAAATAATAACATGAAGGCCATAAATTAAGTTATTAATTAGGTGCACTTAAAATAACTCTGGAGAAGGAAATACATAAGGACCTAGCAGTAAGTGCTAATAACCATGCAGCTGAAAAGATATTTAGCAGTTGTATACATAACTAGATCACTTTTAATGCTTCTAAGAGACATAACATAATCGCCTAATAGCAAACAATATAGTCCCATTGCAGGCGATTGATATAAAGACAACAGACGAACGTCCGAATGAATCATAATGTCGAGCCTTTGTTAAAATGTGGGACCAATACAGACCCCGGAGAGTACTAGCTAGTATTCGGAACAGTAGCTCCGCTACCAGGGGAGTTGATATAGGCGACTGACTGGCTGGAGGGAAGGAATGAACAGATCTACCCATGCGGACAGCATGAGACCAGACTTTCTTCAAACTAGTTATCGACGAACTATGTTCTTAGATAATGGATGGCAAATATATGCGCCAAAGAGTAGAAAGCGCCATCAAAATCCTGTGCTAACAGACCTGTGTCGGAAAGTGATGGCAAAACGATATAAGAAAAATGACCCTAGCACAACACAATACTACATCGTAAGTATTGGGAGGCCTTGCGTGGACTTCTGATAAGAGGAGGGGCCCCGCTCAAGAGTGGAAAAGGACAAGAGTCTAAGGTCTAACTCCAACGTCTACTTGAACAGGGACGCCTTAGCCGATGAGAAGCCCCAAATACAAACATATCGGAGAAGGGGATGTTCTCAAGTTCTAAAAGAGGTCATTAAATATTGACCATTAAAGCAGTGTAATCATCGTGTCCATGTGACTGAGTGCCTACCACCCCATCTGTCTATTGTATTCTCCATTGAGTGCCGAATGCAACGTATAGGTCTCAGCACTGTACCAAAATGGCCCATCGTCTCAAGGGTCACGGCTTATTAGTACATGTTGCTATGGGGTATAGGACACTCTCTCAGTTTCGTTGGGGACACCAGTTTCTTACCCGGTGCAGACGCTTCACACGGCCATTAGGGGCATGTCCGGTTGTATATTAATTTACCGTGTCCGTACATGTTGCGGATGGTAGCTAGGACACTACTCTCTTTACACCGCACAGTTCAAAAAGCAAGATATCAATCGTCAATGGGAAACTGAGCCCGCAGCCATGTCTAACAGTGGGCAAATATTCCGTTTAGGGGTAATCCAATGTCTCCCCTTTTCTCTAATCCAACACAAGACAGGAGAGAGAGCGCACTAAATAGTTGGAAAAGGTCCTATGAAAAGATGACAAACGGAAAAAGTTCCTTGAGTAGAGAAAACAGACATTCGAGTACTGATCTCAATGAACTGAAAAAAATGGCCTGGAGGAAGCGAACCATAAAAAAACACCGAATCAAGCCAGAAACAGGCAGGCGGGAATCAAAAATGGATCCATGGAGCCAAAAGATACCCCTCAATAATCTCCGTGAAAAATATTACGTAGCATCAAAGGAATTTGAAACACCGCAGCCACGGCAGAGGAAATAGGAAATATAAAGGATAAAATATATCAAACCATATTCCTTAGCGTTCCAAAATGCCATCTTGCCACTTACAAAAAAATCACGGGGCGAACACTGTCCTGATTTAGGTTAAAAATGTCCCTAGATATAACAAGAATAATAAACACGACCTCCCTTTTTGCGGATTGATCGTTAGGTCTGGTAGTAATTATCCTCTAGGGTCATTAAAGATGGTCGAGACCCAACAATGACCGCATCTTAGCAATCAACTTAAACGGAAACTGAATCAGAGTCTCTATGCGGACGAAGAGTCCCTTAACACGACTACCACACTCAAGTTCCCAATGGAACACGATGGTCGTAAACAGAGGCGGGTTCCCCCCAGACGGGTACACCCAAAGAAGTGTTAGAACCACAAGACAGTCAAAGACAAACCTGGTATATGACAACCAAGAAGAAGATTCAGTAGCTTCCACAATGCATTGCCATTCCATTGGAGGTTTTTGTACATGCAGGTACTGATGTGAATGTTAGTGATGAAACATAGCTAAATTGACAGTACTGATAACAAAACACTTTCATTTAAGAGTGTTTCATCTCTAACGATTCAAATGACAAACCGTAAACAAAAAACTGCCCAATGGAGCAATGCATGGGAAGCTACTAGTATCTTCTCTTTATGACAACTGCCGATAAGAACCTGATGGTAGCCGAGTGACTGAGGCACCACTTAAGGATTTTTTTAAAAAAGATTAGAGATCGAGGTCAAACGATGATCACAGACTTAGAACCCAAGAATGGCTTCCGAGGATTCAAGAATTGAGGTATAAAGGATGACCAGTCATGATTGGAGACATGAATAGACCACCAAAGAAAGGGTACAAAGGGCTGACCCGCTTGGTGGTCATGGATGGCCTTTGGAGACCACCATATAAATAGCTAAATCGCCTTTGAGGCTAAGCCGGATTTTAAAATGAATTGATTTAAAAAAAAAAAATTACCAAGCCAGATATACCTGGTCTTTGACCATTGAACAAATAAATCACATGGGCGTGGGCTGACAAGTAACGACTCTATATATGGTGGACCGGTCGAAACACTGATCTAACCGAACGACCGACGCACCGAGAATCGAAAACACTGAGCGCCGAACCTTATTGAAGCAATAGGAAGCTAAGCTAATAGGTGGCGAAACACTTTTCCGAGATGACTAAGCAGTAGTGTTAACAAGCCCGAAAGAGACGAACGACTTCACGAGGATTTGCTCGGAAGAACCTGGAAGAAAACGCAGAAAAAGGAAAACGGTTTACCCGAAGACTAACGACAACCCAGCGTTTATTATGCAACAAAGAAATACCTGAGCAGTAACAAAGCTCGTGGGCTCGGACGATACACTCAACTCCTGATCGACCGAAAATTCCTAAGCAATCGGAAATCTTCGTGCCCGAACCTATGGTGTAGCAATAAAATTGCTAACAGATGGCACAACACTCTCCCGAGACGAAACGACATGAACGCAAGGGAGGAGTGGAAACAACCGAATAACCGTGGCCGAAAACTCCCGAATCGCCGCTGACAAAATGACTCGGAAGAAACGGAAATAGAAGTGATGGAACTGACACGACCAGGACCAATCGACTCGGACACAAACCCGATAAATTCCGACAGAAAATGGCGTCGGAAGAGCGACGACGGCTCTCTTAGGAAGAGATTAACGAATTATTGCCAATCGAGGAAATAGGGCACCAGACCTAAGATGTCTCAGGCTCTGTTTTATGCACCTCATTCCCAACTACTAGGCTATGACGAGGAGGGTTTGGGGTAAACCGATAAAGACTCGGACGAAAATGCCCGAGAAAGTCCGGACACAAAAGTGTCGGCGTCGGAAGAGCCGAAGCTCCGCAACGATTGGCTCTATTGTGAAGAGATACCGAATCATTGCCGTGTATCGAAACTCGACCCCAGACCTTTTGGTATCGGAGCTCTGTGTGGTAATTATCTCCTTCAGCCAGGCTTTGGCCGTGCAGGTTTGGGGTGGGATCCAAAGATTACCAGGCTACCTTTCCCATAAATATGCTGCTCTCGATGCGTGTCGATCTCGAATGTCAGAAGCCGTCGCATGAATATTCACCACATCCTCC
Source organism: Ophioderma brevispina (assembly GCA_023653785.1). NCBI lineage: Eukaryota > Metazoa > Echinodermata > Ophiuroidea > Amphilepidida > Ophiodermatidae > Ophioderma > Ophioderma brevispina. The sequence goes on from JAMKCH010032692.1 coordinate 14,324, forward strand.
CAATCGTTAGAGAGAAATAAAAACAGTAAATAGAGAATAACGTGAAACCACTAATGGACATATATAAGCCAAAACATTAAAATATTTCCCTGACACATAACTTAATCTATAATATCCTTTAACAGTGTAAAATAAGAAACAGTTACCAAAGGGAAGACAGGATGGAAAGGGAATCAGGAAGGAAATCACGGGAGGCGAATTTAGAGGTCCGTTGAAACGGTTGTAAATATGCACCGTAACGTCGGGCAAAAAGTAACAAAAAAAATGCTACTACCGAACCCTAAAATACATCCAAAGCAGGGAAGGGAACACAGGGTTGATGGAGTAAAAAGGAGGCCTGCAAGGGCTATATAGGTGAAAATAAACACCTATGACCTGAAAAAATTACCCCACTTAGATCAATACTAAAGAGTACAGAAACACAACTTATGGTAGAGTCCCATATAGAGAAGAACGAATTGGATGGAGTGGTGCATGTTGGGTAATATGTTTCACCATGGGGGAACCATACCCGTTTGGTGTTAGGGTATTAGGGTATTATTTTAGGGTATATTTGGAGGTGCTGCATCCCCAGAGAGGATGAAATTTGTATTGAGTCTACGTCAGAGTAAGTATTTAGCCCGCAAGTAACCTATGACCCCAGTGATTTAGCGCTTTTGGCGATTTTGTTTATAGTCGATTCGCGTTGATACGTTCGTCCCCCTAGAGTTTTGGACCTATTCAATTAAGTCGGAGAGGGATCAACCTAGCTCTACCGGGAAAATGAAAGAATTCAAATGCATGTGCCACACCGGATTATCTTGGAGGACACTACAGTCATATAACTCACTCACCTGCCACTGAATACAATTTCATTCATCTATGAAACGCACTATAGTGTATTTCAGGTCTTAACATTGCTCAAAATAACATGATTAACAGAAGTCCATGCACCTTATTGAATGTTTCACCTCCGCAAGAATGGTACGGGGTCACATATAAGAATCGAGTATAGCGGTATTCGTCGGCATGGGTTTTATTTTCATAGCACAGTTGGCATTTGGCATACGGATCCAATAATCCTTTCGGTATGTAGCGATTAAAATGGAATTGTTGAGAGGAACACCTAATTCAGTTAACAAGCTTCAGAAGCCCCTTTCAATGGCACGGGTGGATCACATTCTATATACACTTGTACCTGACTATACTTGCAATCCATCAATCGTCAAAACATCTTCTGTAGAATAGAAAATATCACGTAGCAAAGCTTCGTAAATAGAACATGCCATAGATCTAAATTTTATTGATTTTCGACCCATACAACAAATTTTAACTGTAAACATTAAAAACCGTAACCAAACAAATATGTAAATTAATTTGGGGATATCCTGAAGGCATTTCTGGGTTTCCTGTGTCTGTATTTCTATGGGGACACAATCGGCAAAAGTTATCTTCGTTAGCTCTATTAATCCGCCTTAATTAGGGACATGGTAATAGCAATTAAAGTTTTTGCCATCTTGGATTTGAGTCGGGAGCCATCTGTTCAGTAGATACAACGCACCACTGGCTTTTTAAATTGTTGTTACCAATGTATTGCTCCCATAGCCTTAACGCGCCAAACCATAAAATGTCCTGGACATAGGCTAGAAAGGGTGGGCGTTATAGAGAGAGCAGGGATCCAGTGTGATGAAAGATTGGTGGATGAATTACACGGGGTGTTAACTCCCAAACCCAACTATAGAGTTTGATAATCAAATTGGAGCGCAATCTGGATTAATGTCTTATTAAGTATGATTAGCTTTATTTTCAGTAAATTAAAAACACTAAGTGACAAATGAAAGTGGGGCTGTGTTGGTGTGCTTTTGATCTGTAAACGTGCTGCTTGTTAGAATTTGTGTCCTAGCCAAATGCGAAACGGTTTGTTGGTATAAAATTTCCACTCAAGCCAACAACCATATTTTTACTATTCGCAAATTTGATTTTACTAAATATTAGGTAATCCAGGGTCTGATTAAGGCTTGTAATAGGCATGCTATACATGTAGAAGTGGGAAAAATATGAGTAGTTCTTTTTAATTTCCCCGTTTATTTCTTCTTCCTCCTTTATTCACTAATTCCCTTCATCCTCTACTTGCTCTTCTATTGTGATTCTTCTTCCCTTCTTTTTTTCTTTATCTTTGAGAATTTTCGTCTGAATGACCCAATTACAATATTTACTTAAAAAATTATAAAATTTTTTAAACATCCAAAACTTTTTAGCTTTGTTGATTTGTAATAATTGATTACTGCATTTTTAGATTAAATTAGCTTTCCTTCATTCAAGCATTCACGTATTACTCCAACCTGCTTAATACGTTATTCTGTCCAAATAGTCTTTTTTCCATCTAAAAGTTAGTTTAGACTACCTATGACTCAAATAAATATGGCCAGGCTGGATGGGAGAATTAGTTTCCTACAAAAGTATACTATGAATGAGAAATGGCAATTTCTTGAAATGGCCATTTCTCATGAATTCATAAACACACCTGTTGTGTTTGTGGGTTGTGAAAATAGGATAACAAATTGAATTCAAACGGATATCGACGAATCCAAAGTATGGAAATGTGGATAACGGGGTACGTTGGTTACTTTAATTCCGAATTTCCTCAAAAGAAAACAGCTTTTGCAGACAGTAATCCAGTACTCAGCTAATTATGGTTCCATACTAGATGGAATTATATATTTGTAACCGTCAAACGCACCCGGTTCAAATCAAACCGTAACCATAGGCTATTCTTCCTTTCATTTTGCTTTCAAGCAATATTAAAACTTTATCACTATAAGAAAGCCATTGTAAAGAGAAAAATAGCTAAAATATCTGTACGATATATCTTTCGTTTGTCCCTGGGCATCGTAATTCTAGAGCGATGACTTTCGATATGTATACTCAACGAAGAAATGTTGATTGTTGTCAAAACATACTTCTATTGCTTTCCTCCTAATCCAAGTTTAATTTCCCGTAGTGTTTAGCCTGCAAGATCAACATTTTATTTCAAAACCATTGGCTTTCCGTTCAATTCAATTTTCCAGTCCCGTATTGTATTATCAACGATCGCTGTCAAAACTTTGTAGAGTCGCTCTAAGCCAAACGTTCACGACGACGTTATCTACAACGTACCCCCAAGACGAAATAGAAATCGAGTAAAATCGGGAAAACGGGGGCGCGAAATGTTTCTTTTTAAACGCCAAGTACTCTCTATGAATGTCGGTTGCTTTAAGTAATACTACGAATAATGACCGCAGATGCTTGCACGGTGAAAACTTTACTCTTGCAGAGAGTGATAATTTAGATCTCAGCTCGATATTCTGTTACACCATTTTGATGAGAAGACTAGATTTCGATCACGCCTATAGTACAAGCGAAATGTGTAGTTCTTTAACCCGAACATTTTAAAGGCACTTTTTATTATGCTTCTATTGGAAATTTCCTTTATTCTGCATTAAATAGAACAAATATCACGATTAATTAATATCCACTGGCGTCTTGTTAGTGTGCAGTGTTGAGATATAAGAAGGCGTTATGAAAGCAAAGAGTGCTTTTAAACAGTCAATAGCCATTAATAGCCATTGATGGCGGTTAAATAAACACACCAAAAAAGTAACCCCCATTCCTGAAATTTGTATATCAAGTTCAAACGATACATCGTATTATATTTTATGGGATATAATTTGAAACGGTGTTTATTTACGCGTATTTTGACACCTCATTTGTGGCGATCGACGGAATATTGTTTAAGTTATGCCCACTTGACCGAACCCACCCATGGATTTAAAAGTTGCAGTAAACCTATAGAGAAGGAGAATTAACCATGCAGAGAAAAGGATTGCAGTGTTTTCAATCTGTAACAGTATGATTATCAATAGAGTTGAGTTGCGTTGTTGAGTTTGGGTAGCGTCTATTGGCAACAAAAAAACACGCAAGACGGGAAGTACTTGTCCAAAAAATAAGGACAAAAACCATCGTAAGACGAGATAGGGTCATGAAACTTGTACTATTCAATCGGAGAGCAAAAAGACGATTTTTTTATCCTAGACAAATGTTTAAGTAATCAGCTGTACCCCTCGATAAAAGTTAAACAAATTTACATTAATCAGAACCTTTTCTAACGACTTAATTTCAAAAAAGTTCCCTGGGTCATCTTGCAAAGAAATACTTTCCCTAGAATTATAGGGCAACCTAAATTTCACGTCAACACTTCTTAACATACCAAATAATGTCAGAAAACGGTGCTAGGGAACCTCCTAGCAAAAACCGCAGAAACTCTCTGTATGATATTTTTACAAACTAAAAAAAATGTCTCACATCCTCCAATATCAATCATGTTTCACACTTATCAGTCCGGTGTTTATTAATGCTATACAGATAGCTATTCACATACTTTCCCGTGCCACTTCTTAGTCTGTGGAATATGACCGCTTCTTCCTTGGTCCACTCTGGTAACTGACATTAGGTGCAACTTCTTTCTGAATACCTTCTTTAGATTTACTCCAGTTATTTTGCCACTCCAGTTATTTTGAGAAAAGAAACAACAAACTCTAATATGTGTGTTCTTTTGTGGAATGCAGTATGGACAATTTTACGATCGATAGCTGCTTCGTTTCTAAGCCAGAATACGTGTAAAATTGCATTATATATCCAAAGAAATAGCCGTTCTTGAAAAGTAAAAAAGCTTAATATGAAATCTTGAGATGAGATCCACTAGCAACTGGTTTCGAAAACGAAATTCAGGGTAAAGAGATTCTGACGGGGGTCCTTGCAGCTAAAAGAGGGTCCCATATATCGCAATATACCGGCCTAGTATTTGGGTTTGCGCTGTCTTCCACGGCAGTGGAAACTGTGGCCGTCATTATTTCGATGTTTGCGGAACACGCTACCATAAGAGAAATTCAACTCTGTATTTGACAGTCTCTGCTTGCACATAAGTGATGATAAGACTAACGTGTTATAAGGTTACCTATATGTGATCAATATACTAGGAAGTACATTAGACGCGTCAAAAGGCACCAGAGACATGTCGTGTTTTGGCATCTTGTGTTAATGCTAGCATGATGAAAAGAATTTTAAGCATCTTTCAGCTCAGTGTGAACGGTTGCCGGCGTTGCATTATTTAGTTCGTTTTACACCAGTGATTTAGCGCTTTTGGCGATTTTGTTTAGCGGTATTCAATCTGTAACAGTATGATTATCAATAGAGTTGAGTTGAGTTGTTGAGTTTGAGTAGCGTCTATCGGTTGCTGAAGACCATTGACAAACAAAAAAAGCACGCAAGACGGGAAGTACTTGTCCAAAAAATAAGCGGACAATAACCATCGTAAGACGAGAAAGGGTCATGAAACTTGTACTATTCAATCGGAGAGCAAAAAGACGATTTATTTTTTTATCCTAGACAAATATTTAAGTAATCAGCTGTACCCCTCAATAAAAGTTAAACAGATTTACATTAATCAGAACCTTTTCTAACGACTTAATTTCAAAACAGTTCCCTGGGTCATCTCGCAAAGAAATACTTTCCCAAGAATTATAGGGCAACCTAAATTTCACGTCAACACTTCTTAACATACCAAATAATGTCAGAAAACGGTGCTAGGGAACCTCCTAGCAGAAACCGCAGAAATTCTCTGTATCATATTTTTTACAAACTAAAAAAAATGTCTCACATCCTCCAATATCAATCATGTTTCACACTTATCAGTCCGGTGTTTATTAATGCTATACAGATAGCTATTCACAGACTTTCCCGTGCCACTTCTTAGTCTGTGTAATATGACTGCTTCTTCCCTTGGTCCACTCTGGTAACTGACATTAGGTGCAACTTCTTTCTGAATACCTTCTTTAGATTTACTCCAGTTAATTTGCCGCTCTAAAATATTGTAACATTCCCCTCCGTTTTAACTTCTGCCAAGGAAGGGCAACTTTGGTAATTGTCAATAGAATATGCTGTTATAGGGCTCATTATGACAGACTACTACAGGGTCTATGATATGGTAAGTCACAAGCTGCTGCCTAAAGATTTAGATGGAAAGAATTATTTTTTCCACCTAAATATGACCTACAACACGTACAAGTAATCTGTAATTGTAGATGGGCAAATTATTCATTTTGTTTAGTCCTGGGACATATGCCAAAGATATTAGGATATATTCTCAAACGCTTGAAATTGTTTACACAATTCCATTTGTTCCCAGCCGCGTGATATGATTATGATCTCCATAATCTTAAAAAATATCTGATTTTGTAGAGCTTTGGAGGGGAACCAAATTTTATTGGTTTTTGAAGGAAAATATAAAACATTCCCACTTCAAACTTCCAGTTGATGAGCTGAAGTTTGTGTACAGTGGAAGCTGTACAGCTCACATCCTACTACCTTAGGCTCAGAACTTTTCATTCACCCCTCGTATATATTAACTTCCTTCTGAGACCCGAAATTAAAAAAAATAATAAAATTTTAAAACATTAATGGTCATTTTTTAACCCTTGCGCTAGCAGCGCCAGGGTTATAGTCATGACGCACGAGGAATGTAGTCCCAATTCTGTGTGTGTTTTGTACATCAGGGGCTACATTTCTTATTGTATGGTGAAAAAATTTGGTAGTGGGTAGGAGACCGCCTGCGCCAGGGACGTATAGAGCGATCTCCCGAAATCGGTGTGTAATTTGGCCGTTTGGAGCCGTTTTTTGCAGAAATTTTTGCTCGAAAGTCATCAGCCTTGTGTGCATTTCCAATGTCGAAGGCATGCCATTGAGGCAAAGGATTTGTGCAGTGTGAAACTCTATGCTCAAAGTAAAGGGCCTTCTTGATCATCTGGCATATGTCTTTCAAGTTAACCATTTCACTAATTAGCATTGAAAGTTTTACTACCAAGTTTTAGCACTTTAGGCATTTGACCTTACTAACAGGTCCATGGTCACACTCATTCTACCTCTGGAAGAGGGAATATTTGAACAAACTACTTTTAAACATATCTATATTTTAAAATTTCAGGTAGGCCTTCTTCTTAATAACTATAATATTAACTTGAAATATTTATTAATTTAATCATGTCTCATTATTAGAACTCAAGCTTTAGCCATTTATCGCAATCAATTTCCCCACATTCAATGTGAAAATTTGGGGTTGTCCTTGATTTTGACATGGCTTTATAGGGGTATAGTAAACCTGGGACTAATATCTTCATCCCAGAGTAAACTTTCAGTATTCACTTGACCCTGTGAGTTGACCATACTTGGTTTCAACTTTTATACTTTCAACTAGCAGTGGTTATTTATATATTTCAAGTCATTTTCTTCTTCTTAGGACTCTTAGTTGTAGGAGTCATGAACAATACTTTAGTCAGAAAAAGTATGTAGGGCCTACCTTTCCTCTACAAACATTTGTTATACATGTAGAAACATAATTTGTTTTTGAAACATTATATAAAAAATAACAAATTTTTCTTTTTCCATTTTTATATATTTGTCACAAAAAACTATGATCAGGCCCTTAGACTATTTAAATTATGTATCTTATTTGATGTGGCAAATTGTAAAAAGACACGTGACTATATAGCCTATTAATAGAGAGGCAATTGTCTTTTCACACTATATTTTATCGTCATATCAAATAAGAAACATAAATTTCTACTACCTATTTGATTTTTCACTTGATCTTGGAGACGTTGTAATGAAACTGTGATTTTTTTTTTGTACCCAACAGAGTAGAGACCAATGTTTACCATTTCACAAAAGTCTAACTCTGTTTTGTATTCCATTTTACAAAAAAGATTTTCACCCGATTTTCTGTTAATATGAAGAATCAATGAAAATGACCATATTACAGTCTAACGTACCTGTGGATAGATTATCAGTCATTGAGTCATAGTGTTCCCAAAAGTTGGCCTTCCATGCCCGACTCGTTCGTTGCTCACTAAACATCTCTCGAGATTACAACAAACAATTTGAACAGGACAAACGATATTTGAAAGCTAAGACTGTGCCTTTTGAAGGTGATTAAGTATCATAATCACAACTATATTTTGTAATTGGCAAAGAGGGCACTTTTTTCACTTGTACAAGTTTTTTGAGACAGGATGTAGATACCTGCTGTATAATAAGCAAGGGTTTACATGCATCGTTGATGCTCTCGTTAATGTGTCGGGTTTGATGACATATTACTTGAGGGTAGTGAGGAGGCCATTCTTCAGTACCAACAAACATGCATCAAACAAAAATGACATGGAAATATATACTTTTATAAATTGAATTATGTTATTTCGAACACGCGCGCATTCATGCTATTAATTAAATAAGCCCATGATTCCAATGCTGACAATTAAGTAGAAATCTCACAGTAGGTAAGAAGGGAATAACGGGGTTTTATTGAGGGTGTGATATAGAATTTGATATAGAATTATATCATTTTATTCTCTTAAATGTGCAACGCCTTTTTGGTTCATAGTAAACTCCGATCTCAGCATGAAATTTGAGGTGCTTTATATCCCTAACGTTCCTCTAGAGGAAATACTAGGCACCTGACGATCACCCCCCGCAAAACAGAAGGTGTGTTGGTTAAGATCCTCGAGGATTTCTCCGTAAACAGTCCGTAAACTGTCTCCGTTATTTTTGAAAATTGGCAAAACTGTGGCAATTTGTGATTTAATGGACATCATGTAAACTCTCTTGGTGTCGAGAGCATAGAGGGATGAAAGCATGACGATAAAGACGTTAATTGAAATACTTTAGATTTATTTAACGGGAATGTTAAGAAACCACTTCAAATTCTCTTACACTCCTTTAAATATAAAAGGATTGATGGTGCTTTAACTAAGTTAATGTATGGCTGACCATTAACCCTAGTCATTTTAAAAAGAGGCTTTAGATTGCGGGCAAATGTACTACTCCATTTTCTTAGTTGAACGGTCAGTAAAGCCTGGTTTATGACTGTGGACAAAAGTGCCTTATGTAAATAGGGTAGCGTAATTTACCAGGTTTAGCAATTATGGTTACAATTGTGAAAGCTTATGTTGAGAGAAAATTCATTTGGTGAATTTTTGGTTATATTACTTGGATTGCCCGAAAACTTGAACTATAACTCAACTGCGACGACATGTTGGCCACAAATTAATTTCTGTAATTTCAATTATTAAACGTTGACACATTTTCCGTGTTCCATATTATTCATATCCTATTGTAGCAGAACTGCTATTGTTTAGGAAGATATTAATCGTATAACTTTTTTTATTCTGCATATCAAAGATATATCCGTTAATATAGTCACAATATATCAGGATATAATGTACAATTGGTTTTTCTTCATATCAAATATCAAAAATAATTATACTAGATACACGAATTTTTCTGTCATGCAACAGTTTAACATTAACGGAACGTGAGACATTGTATATCACTGTGGTTTATCTATTCACAACCGGTACATAAGGTCATACGGTCAAAGCATATAAATCGCCCGAATGTAATTACGACACATGTGTAACCAGGGAGGGCCTTAATTATATAATAAACTCGCATGGTTCTACAGTTTGCAAATCTCCTAACCCATTCCATCTGTTAAAGCGATTTATTGGTTATGACATCTATCGGAACATAATAAGGAAATAATCCCTAAATAAACGTACCTACCAGTGGTTTTGTCACATGGCCATTGGAGTAATTCCCCTTTGCTAAAAAAATCCAGATTATTCCGACCATATACACAACTGTACAACGATCATGAAAAAAAAAAAAAAAAGCCTACAACCATGTTTTATTCCTGTGGTATATTTACAACGCCGCATGCAATACCGAAACAGAAAGCCAAGCGACAATATATCCCTACGCTCATAAGTCACGTGCAAAGTGCCCAAATCCTCATCCTTTCTTAAACTTCTTTGAGCACACTTAGTATAGGAGCGAAGTTTCGTTTAGAATTTTTATTGGCAACACAACTACACTTTTTTAAAACCTTAGTGATATGAGAAAAATTTTAGGAGGGTGTTTTAGCTATCAATTTTGTGATTACAAAGGTTTTAGTTGGCTAAACACTAACAAGCCACGAAAACGTGGACATTTGACAGGGGGAGGGGTCGCGTAATTATTTTATTTTTTTTCGCAGTCGCACTGTAACACTGATCTCTATACAATGGATTGGCTACACAACATTTTGTATATTAGATGAATAGAGCAACGGGCGGGCATCTTGGTCTACCGAACCAAGGTGTAAGCCCATCGAACCAGTCGGTCCGTGCTGGGGGCGCTGACATTTTTGAATATTGCATGCGGAATAATTATTATTTGGGTGCTTCGTTATACACCATAATGTCAATTCGATACAAACAATCCGGCAAATCTCAGTTGTTGGATGTTGTGTGCTATTGGGTAGTTAAATTTTGTTCCCACCCATGGCCACCCAACGAATAAATGAAACGTCAGTCGTCTTGATTTAAAACCGCCTCACTTAATTACATCTTTTAACGCTAAGCGCGCAGTGCATTATGAGAAAAAAGATAATCTGAGCACAATGATCTAAGGTGGCACTATTATTACACCTGGCCACCTCTAACACTTAACATCAATTTGTATCACTACGGATTAGTGTATAGCAAAGCGGCACCCACAGTATGTGGAATAACCGAGGCAGCAATTGCTTTCTATTGTTTGGACCTATGTTTGTCTTTGTGGTCGGCAAAACATGCGAGAAGGTGAATTTCTAAGATACGTACGTTTTGCTCTCTATCTATATAGAACCTCTTTGTACCGAACACAATACAATTCCTGAGACACCTGTTAACAGAAGTTTGTATCACTCGTTGCACGTTTTAGAGACATGCCATCCCATACGCGCAATACACGCTCACTGAATTGGCTTGATTCTGTATTCTGTTAGACCCGCTATCCACATTTCAATGGGAACAATGATTTTTTGTATAAATGACCACCTGCTCTAAACCAATGATTTGGTCGCTTTTGGATGACCATATGGCCATCAGTGCTTGAATTACCAAGCCCAGTTTCCATACTTGTATATAGTATCAATGTCGAAACCCCACTAATGCCGGTTTGCAGCAATTTAACGTAATTTTCAATGTACCGAGTAGCGCTTCTTTGTATATGTGAGTTTTCCTAATTTTTATTTTAAAACTATATTTCTCAAGAATTCCCCCGGCTCATTTAATCAAAATTAGGCCATCAATGTAAGCCATTTTTGATAAATTTATAATTTAAAGGAAAAAGTTAAATTAAAGCTGTGTTTTTAATTCCATGTTAAAAGTAACGCGATAGTCTTCATACACGCCAGAACTTGACTAACCACCGACCATCTTCAATTGGTGTGAAAGACTAAACATGGCGTTTGGGCAAACGATAGCGTAATAATCAACGTGCGGCTTCCTTTAAATCCTACTGGCTTCGAAAGTTAAACGTGAAATGATGTTTCCTTCGCAAAAAAAAGGATACACCATGACCATGCAAAACCATCTGGTACTTCATAACGTCCCCGCCCAAAAAATAAGTCCCCCTCTGGAATGACCAGGACTTTGTCATGATTAAAACTCAGATTTGATGGTGTATTCTTCCCATTAAATAATTTATTGTTTAAGGAAACATTTCCCATGTAATTACAGGTCATCATTTGTTGAAAGGTAACGTTTGTTCTAACAACAAGCATTTGTGTACAAATGATGTTTTCAAAACAGGCCGAAAAAAAGTTGCAACTTTTAATGTTGGCACGTATTGCAACAAAAAGTGAAATGGAACCCTTTAAGGTGGTCCTTAAGGCATAAAACCAATGAAATTAACACTTGGCCAAAACTTATTCGCCTTGTAATCCCGATTACATTACTGCTTTTCGTATGATGAGGGCAAGAAGTGATTACAGGTTAGGATGGAGGCATGAAAAGAAAGAAAGCTAATGCGTTAAGAATTGATTCAGGTGTGGGTCATGAAAAGAGACGCTAAATTAACTGAATCCCTTTAGGACTGAATGATGATGATTGCATGAATGGCACATGTGCAAGAAATCTTTTCATGACACATGTGCAATGTGATTTCTCTTGCAATGGGTTCTTAAACGAGTTAGAACGGCGAGGATGCACTGCATTCCTGGAAAGAAGAAGGGGTTCTGGTTCAAAAAAGATGAAAGAGAATGCAGCTGGTGAGGTCAAAGATTTGCCTCGTCATGGGAGACCGCGCTGTACAACAGTACGGCAGGACTGTTCCATCATTAATATGCAAAATACCCGGCGCAGCGCAAGATGACACAGTTAGTAATTTAAAGAAAGACTAAAATTTTGACATACTCATTGCGATAACAATTGATTAAGCCTAAAATAAGGTAATAAAAATAATGACTCGGCTCACTATTTACTTTTTCAACTCGTCAAATTATAGACGGCGTTTGTACACAGAAGACGAGGGCAACCGAGAAACGTAATGTTTCTCCAGACAGATAGACTCCATCAATATGGCCTACAGCAAGGGGACAAGGGAATAATGGTGAAGTGAATGCTGGTCTCGACAAAGAAGGGGAAATGAATCGGTTATGTTAATGAAACAGTTTGAAACATGCGCTCAACAAACTGAAGCAGATTAAAGTAATGAACTTTTTGTAAACAGATTGGGCACTTTGAAAGTTGAAAAGTGCAACTTTTTTTGGTCTGGTTTTGAAAACATCCATTTTTACACAAATGCTGTTGTTTATGAAAAAAGGCATTACATTTCAATCAAATGATGAGTATTACATGGAAAATGTTCTGTAAACAATAAAATTACTTGATGCGATGAAAAATATATCCATCAAAGTGAGTTTTTTCATTGGACAAAGTCTGGTCATCCAGAGGGGGGGACTGATTTTGGGGACCGTGATTTATGGATATTTCATTATATATGTTCCGATAGACTTTATTACCAATAAAATCCTTTGACATAATGCAGTGATTATTGGCTTTAAGTGTTAGGCATTTGAAAAGATTTATTTACAGATAGATGCGAAAATAAAGTATGATGTTCTGAAAGAAAACGTCTGGTATTGATGCAGTTGAGGGAGCAATGGACAATTAAAAAGTAAGAAGTAATTGAGCTAAAGCACAAGGGCATGCTGTTCTTACACCTCATAAATATTAATAAACCAGACGAATTCATTGGCCCGATTCCTATGTACAAGGGACCTGCTTGTCCTCGGGCTACACCCCATCCCCAGATTTCCACATCGTGGGAATATGTCACATAGTTCCTTGGCACTAAGTCACGGGCCATAAAAACCGCACCCTTAGGGTTGGGATAGACTATTTCACCTAAGGTTAAACGCTATTACAACACATTCTTCACATTTAACACTGTCACAGAGGAAAATACAACACTATCACGCCAAAAGTACAAGCTAAATTAACCAAATGACCAGAATTTTAATATATGCTGAGATGTTAAAGTTGGTATGGCTGATAGTGGGCCAATCGAGGTGAAATGTGCTGTCCAAACGCCTTTTGAGAAAAACATGCCAGGGTACCAATAACATTTATGAAATTTCACCCAAGATGTTTTAAGCCTTAAGGTCCGTTCATACTTCCACTGCACTGCATTGCTGTGCAGTAAATTTACTGCAATGTTCCGTCACTTCTGCTGCACTCCTAATCGATTTACTGCAGGTCATCCCAGGTCACTGCAGGTCATGGGTTGCAGTACGTTGCAGTAAACTTGCGAAGGATTGCAGGAAAATTGGCATACTACGCCACTGACTGCACCCCACTGCATCTTGTTGCATGGCCAGTTAAAATAATTTTAACTTCGTTGCAGTACTGTATTGCGTTACAATACCGCAAGTGATTGCAGTAACGATTTTGCTAGGCTGCATTACAGCACTGCACTGCAATGCAGTGAAGTATGAACGGACCTTTAGAGTACCCTAGTTAATGGTGTATAACCTATAACCATATGCATTTGTATATCAAAGAGTTTGGTAATAGACTGAAGTCCATGAACTTAGCATTTAATTATGAACTATCGAAAACGAAAGAGTTGTGTTTTCACAGTTTTCTCTTCTAAACTTCACGTAATTTTAAGAATGTTTGTCAAACTGTCGTAGGGTTTCCTTATTAGCTCAAAAGTCATGTAGTGGTGCAAATATTAATAACTTTGAGTCAGACATTCTACTTTGGTTGGGCTTGTCAATTTTGGAATAGCGATTCACAATCATTAATGTAATTAAATTCACAATTTTCCATACTATCCACGAACCTGCCGTATTTTGTGTTATCATTGGATAATGTCTTTCTAAGATCAAAATTTTCTTCCCATAAACTATCAGGTAAAATGTTAACACTGTCACAATAATTCAGATTGAGAGGAGTTCTGCAAGAAAAAAGACAATTGAGTGATATCGCTCAAAGGTAAGGCTCGTACTGCCATACTGAAATCAATGTTAACTGCAGCATAGGTATAGATCGTGTCACTCACATGGTTACTAGCAAGCAAAAGCTGATCTGCACCTGACATTACATGGTTAGCTCACAAAAGTATACTATGAATGAGTAATGACAGCCAATACTTTCTTGAAATTAATTTCCTATTTGTCATGAACCAAACAAATTCACAATTCATAAACACACATGTTGTGTTTGTGTGTCGTGAAAATAGAATAACTTGAATTTCAAACGGATATTGACAAATCCAAAGTAGGGAAATAGATGGGGATAACAGGGTATGCGGGTTACTTTAATTTCCTCAAAACAAAACAGCTTCTGTAGACAGTTATCCAGTACTCAGCTAATTACAATTCCATACTAGATGGAATTGTTTTGTAACCTTCAAACGCACCTGGTTCATATCAAACCGTAACCACATACTATTCCTTTAATCTTATTAACTATTATTCTTTCAAGCAATATTAAACTTTATCACTATACTTGCGAAATGAAATAAACACATTGGAGTGAAAGATGTATCTTCCCATGTTTCCTTTTTAAAATATTGCAAAGAGAAAAATACCTAAAACATTATCAGTACAATATACCTTTCGTATTTCCCTGGGCATCGTAATTCTAGAGCGATGACTTTCGATGTGTATGCTCAACGAAGAAATATTGCTTGTTGTCAAAACATACTTCTATTGCTTTTCTCCTAAATCCAAGTTTAATTTCCCGTAGTGTTTAGCCTGCAGATCAACATTTTATTTCAATACCATTGGCTTTCTGTTCAATTCAATTTTCCAGTCGCGTATTGTATTACCAACGATCGCTGTCAAAACTTTGTAGAGTCGCTCTAAGCCAAACGTTCACGACTACGTTATCTACAACGTACCCCTGAGACGAAATAGAAAACCGAGTAAAATCGGAAAAACGGGGGCGCGAAATGTTTCTTTTTCAACGCCAAGTACTGTCTATGAAAGGCGGTTGCTTTAAGTAATACTACGAATAATAAAAGCAGATGCTTGCATGGTTAAATGTTCCTCTTGCAGAGAGTGATAAGATCTCAGCTTAATATTCTGTTACAACGTTTTGATGATGAGAAGACCAGATTTCGATCACGCCTAGTACAAGTGAAAAGTGTAGTTCTTAACCCGAACATTTTAAAGGCACTTTTTATGATGCTTCTATTGAGAATTTCCTTTACTTCTGCATTTAATAGAACAAATATTATATATATTCACGATAAATTGATATCATTACAGATCCACTGGCGTTTTCTTGGTGTGCAGTTTTCAGATATAAGAAGTCATTCTGAACGCAAAAAGTGCTTTTAAACAGTCAAAAGCCAACATTGATTCTTCAGAGTTAATGGCCGTTAAGTAGAGCATGAAATTAGATTTGAAATTATGATATCTATTACGCAATGACTGTTGGACACTGATTTGGATAAATTCATCCACCGCGAAGCTATAAACAATATATCGTGAACAAGGGCATATTCTTGGGCCATGCCCTCATCACTGACCGACAAGGGGTCCAATCGGGCGGTGCGCCCCTGGAATGGCTGTAAAATTAGACGTGACCTTTAAATACGATTTACAGTTTATGGCATTTAATTTAGTTGTTATTACAAGGTTGTGATTTATGTTTTTGCTGATGGTGTTCATTATATTCATGCTTTGATTAGATAAACAATACCCTCGAAATTTCTTGACCTCACCACCACAACCATCACACCAACACATCATTATGAATATGCTTGAAAATAAATATACTCGAGCAATCCGAAAAATTAACACAACATGCTTCTACAGGGTGGCCCAATAAAACTTTACCCAAAATAAAAGTCAAATTTTTCCACTTTCTGTAATTTGATATCTGTGGATTTATTTTATCATAAAGAATGGGTAACTGTGCATCTTGCCTGAAAAAATGATTCATTTTGGTTGTATGGTTTTCAAGATATGGTCCAACGAATAAGTCAGCAAAACAAACTTGTACATGGGTATTTCATGATGGAATGATTAGTACACAATTGTTTTGGCAACCGGGCTTTTCAAATTTGAAATCATAGCATGCAGTTGTGCTAAATACCAGTTTTGTGTCTTGTTTCAGGGCTTGCTTTTCAAATCTAAAATCATACTGTAGCGTGCAGTTGTGCGTAAAGCCAGATATCTTTTCTTGAACGAGAACTTTAAACATTCTCATAGTAATGGCACCTCAATTTATGCCACAACAACGAGCCTTCGCGGTTTAGATTTACTACCAAACTGGTAGCTATGTAGCTGTACAACGGCAATGTAGAGAGTACCAACCAAGCCTGCTATCTGTAACATGAGAAAACTGTTTGAAGTAGAG
>JAMKCH010032693.1:0-23254 GCA_023653785.1 Ophioderma brevispina
CTATTATAAAAATTGTTATGTCAAGACTTAGGGATCATTTCTAGCTAAACCAATTTGCAAGGTTTTAGTTCATCAAAAGAAATCCAACCATGATAGAATCTAAACATTGAGAGGAAATGAGGGGGTGTGTAGTATTATTGCTTTAAAGTCCCGGCCCGGAATGTTCTAAATTGTGTGGTGACAATGCACTTCTGGTTGTGCAATGTGCATTGACATTGAGATAGTTCTATTAATTGGCATAATTCGAGCAATGTATTTTCTGAAATTTCACTCAAAATAATTCACAGATATCAGGCAGATTGCTTTCACAGATACCACCAACTTTTCAAGACACTGTTCCAATAATAGCATCACCTTGGGAAAGTGTAGAAGCTAATAAACGGTGCTTGAAGTTATTATGCACACTGCTACATGTTTTACACACACTTTAGCCTGAGAAGTTGTCTTAATGAGAATCTAAATACATGGGTTCCTCAGTGGGTATTCAAAAGAACATATAAGGCAAAAGAAAAAAGTTTGCCTCAGCTTCCTGTAGCTCAAAACCCCAGGCGCTATGCTTTTTTTTAGTCAAATAGCTATGCGCTACGCGGACATTCTTTGTTAAATTGCATTTTTAGACATCTTATGCTTTGCAACCAAATTTTCCTCTTTTTTCTTAACCAGTTTGTAAAAACAATGTTAAAAATCTCTTGAAAACCTTAAGAAAAATACTGCAAGTAAACTTGCGTCATCCCCCTCAGATGACCTTTGACCTTGGTTCATGACCTTTGACATCATCCACACATGAAGGAACCCCTATTGCACCTTAACCCCAAGCCAGGTGTAAATCAGACTTAAACTTTTCAAAGGAGACGTGAAAACGAAAACCTAACCAAACTGGAACGCACACATACACATAAATATGGACATGTGCACTCTTGCAAAATCCCCCCTCTGCTTTTCAAGCCTGGGGGATAAAAAAGAAGCTGAGACAAACTTTTTTCTTGGCCTAATGGAGTTTATTTGTGTTAATGAAACCAGAGTGTTGTAAGGAGACTCAATTTTGGAATGTTGACAATGCTTTGCACCTGTCAATACAAGTAGGCTCAGATCAGTGTACTATTTAATCCATCAAGTGAAGTAAAACTGATTTCAACTTTGAAACTAGGACTCTCTAGAGAAACTAATAATATTCTTTGTTGTAAAACTGTTTTAAGTGCTTATTGGCGCGCCTGTGTCAATTGAAATTGATTTTTTTAAGGTTTGTTGACATTGGACAATGCTAACCGAAAAGGTGAGTTGTCCCTCATGAAAGGCTGTTCTTACATATCTCCATGAACTCCTTATGAATAAATGTCATTAATCCATATCCGACCCTGCGGGCAACATAACACAGAGAATAAAGATTGCCTTTCAAGCAACCCCACATCAACAAACACATTTTACCGGACGTAAGCAATTAATTCCACGCTAAAGCTTAACACATCTGCGATATTTTCATTTCATTTTTATCAATACGGATAAAGAGCTGACTTCCTCCCTCCGATATGATGTTTACAGTGGGTTGAGGCAGCATCGTAGACGAGCTTTCCAGCCTGTTCTTGTCATTTTGCTATTTTTAAAACCATTTTTTCTCTCTTCTTCATGTCATAGGACTTGATTTGAGTTTTTGCTGTGTTGTATTGCAGAAGGCTATACAGGGATCTTCAAACAAATTACAAATGTTTGCTTCATTGTGTCTGCATCACACTTGAGATATTGCTATTCTATTGGTGAAATCATGATTGGAATATTTTCCTACAAGAGATTACAGGTTTACGGGCTTTTATCGACAGAATAGTTTTAGCCAAGCCCACAATGCAATACATACACCTGTGTATTCTTTACGTAAAGTGGAATTATTATATTAGGGCTAGAAAAAGAAAAAAAAAGTTTGTCTCAGCTTCCCGCTCACATAGGTGTAAAAAATCCACATTTTTACTGTATTTATTTTTTGAGGTTTTTTAAAGAGCCCTGGCCACATTGAAAAATGTGCGCCCTCAAGATTTTTCAAAAATCGATATTTTTGCCTGGTGTAAGCTTTTATATCAGCCCTCACCGCCGAATAATTACGGCCAAATCAGCTTCCTTAACAGGACGATTTTGTAATTTAGCGTCGCCAGCGAACGCGAAATTCACATCGACGAAAATGGCGTTTTAACAGAACACGCACGCCGATGCTGTTTCTCCGCTATGTACAGTTTTCTGTTTGACCGTCTAACTTGGTTTTAATCTCAGTGAGTACGAGTCAAAAATATTCATGTAATATACGCATTTGTTGAATGTAACGTTATGGAAAACTTAAAAGTGTGCCTACAAATTACCTGGGATGTCTTTATCCTCATATCACATGTCCCTATCTGTTTTTGGTTGTATTTTAGTTTTATGTGTAAAATATATCTCTGTTTTCTTCAATGGCCTATGACTATCATTTGAAGAGCAAATGAAGAAATTTCATATTTTGTGAAATGTCGCCGTGCCGCTTTAAGTCCATAGATTATCATTTTTGTTTAACTGATCAACAAAATAGGAAAGTTGGGTGAAGCCGGCCAAAAAAAAGTGCATGCAATAAAAAAAATTTCCTGTAGCACACAGGCGGAGACAAACTTTTTTCTTTTGGTACCAAGTGTATGGATACTAAAAGAAAAAATAGGGGTTTTAAAGATCAACTTAAAATTGCATAGACTGATGATACAGCATCAAATGAATAGGCATAATGGTAAACTGCTTGACCTTTTCAATGTCATACAAAGAGCCGTTGGGATTGCATTTTCTCAGCTTCCAACCTGGTAAAAACAAGTTAATATTCCTTTGGTCCCATTTAAAAACTTTATTCTGCCTATAAATAATGTTCGCATCCCTATTCAAAATCATCCAAAAAAAATCTCCTCATTTGGCATTTTTTATGGTATCTTTTTCCTCCTCCCCCCCCCTCCCATTCTGATCCCAGTTAATGTTTTGTTATGTTCCGAAACGTCCAAACGCCTTTTATTGGCATTCAATTAGGGATTCATCCTCCCCCCCAACCCCCATCCATCATGCACAGTTTAATTTTTGTTATGACGATCAATTCAACCCTTCTTCTTGGCATTCATATCCCACTTCATATCCCCCCCCCCCCATCCTTATCTGAATAAGTTATTTTTATGTTTAAGACACCTCAAAACCCATTCTATTTGGCATTTTCAATTATGGTTCCCCGTCCCATCCACTCTGATAAGCAGTTGATGTTCTTTAGTTCAAAGCACTTCAAACACCTCCTATTTGGTATACTCATTTATGGTTATCTTTTCCTCCCTTCCATTTTGATATGCAGTTGATATTTTGTTATCTTCAAGCACTTCAAAATACCTATTTTGTATTCAGTTAATGGGTATCTTTTTCCAATATCCCATCTGATGTACATTTATGTTCTGTTATGCTCTTCAAAACACCTATTGACACTCCATTATGATATGTTTAATCACTCCCTTCCAAGATATGTGCAGTTATGTCTGTTCTGTTCAGGTCTGCAATTCAATCTCAAATCAATGGGGCATACCTCATCACTACAGTAAGTCATTTGTTGCCTTGAACCATCCCGATATTAGTAATTATGAATGACATCTACTCACTAGTGCTATGCTGGACCTAGGCACCATCACAAAATGTTTGAACTTTGAATTAATAAATGTGAATAAGATTGTTTTCTTTTTTTATCAATGTTACACAACCAGTTTTTTTCCTATTTCCAACATCTTTTCACAGTGGTGTTTTATTCCATTTTTGCCCTGCATTTAAACACCAAAATCATCACTTATTAGCAAATAAACCTGGGCAGAATAACACGTACACGATGCTGTCTTTGATGTCTCTACCAAATCTGAATTTGATACCCTATGTGAGACGTTGGGAGGCCATAAGTTGAATTTGATACGTATATTGGGGTCTCAAGACTGAATACAGGTCTCAGTTTTTTGTACCACAGATGTTTACCCACCCCGCATACAAAGTTATCCCCCACTGTGAAATTTATTGACTTCCACATGGAGGCTTATTTTAAACAATCCACTAATCCTGTTAATTCTGTATGTCTGTTGACTGTACTATCTATCATTAGATAGCCATCATGAACATGATGTTAATTTGAATGTCCTTTTGCCCTCTACTCTTACCTGATAGCATTGATTTGGATTGAATTTCTCATTAAAATATACTAACCAATCACTCCTTTATTATAGAGCCTTTACTTACAACAGTCAAAACTGCTAAATATCTAAGCACAGTCAGGCCTTTCCATTATTAGGAACACTTATTGTCAACTACAATTTAAATGGAATCCCCGTTGCACGCAATATTTGGCATATATACAGTAAAAACCAATCCGCTATACCAAAAAATGCTATTCTGATTTCATTGGGACTACAGTTAGTTTAAAAATTAAGGAAAAAGCAATTATTGGCTATTTAAGTGTATGGGTGCCGCGTGCTTGAGTTATGATGATTTATTGAGGGAAGAGAATACAAAACCAAAGGGAAAACAAAAAAGATAGAGATGGTGAATGGGAGGGATGTGAGGTATATAGTCTGTGGGTGGGGTGGTGGGCTGGTGTATTAGAAGTTTGGAAGGGTAGGGGGGGAGGTGAGAGGTGGAAGAATAAGGTGCGAGCGGGGGAAAGGTATTGGGGGTATAACCAGGGTTGGAGGGGGTAGGTATAGGAAGGGAGATGGGAAGGTATGAAAGTAGGGCGGGGGGAGATACCGAGGGAATGGGTTTGTTGTCGTGGGCGTAGGGGATGGGGGGGGGAGGTGCTAGGTGAGTGATGGTGGCAGAAGCAGGAGATGAGGGCGAAGAGGCCGGGGGGTAGGAAAGAGGATGGGTGTGGAACTGAAATTATTGAGATCATGAGTAGTGCTTTTAACTGCTTACTAGATGTGAATGTCATATTTTAGCTCCATCAAATGTTTTTCACTCACAGCCTTAAACAAACCCTGGTAGTATTTCTATGGACATTCACTTGGACATGTTCTTCTATTCCAGCATGTCTTTCGTGTGCCAAACATTGTGTAGATATAACTCTCTTAACCTCATTCCAAGTTCAACATGAGAGAGATATCCTACCAGATTTTGAACACGTTCCAATGATGGAGCACGCAAGATCTGATGCGTATCATACACCTTGGCACTATAAGGACAAATACGGTATTTATCTTTTTAGCCTATCGTTTGTAATTTTTGTTCGTAAGTAACCATAACAGTAGAGTACTATAGTAAGCAATACTACTAACACTTGATCTTCATCTACTCTGAATTTAATAATCACTTTACTATACCTGCCACCATAATGGACTTGATAAAACTAGTGCCGTACCGCCTCAAATAATAAGCACTATCGTGTGACTATTTGAACTTTGGCATTATTAGAACTAAGAAGAGAAAGGATAAAATGCTTCACACTATTCATGAATCTCATGGTTAGTGTAACTTCAATTATTGCATTATGATATAGGTGAAATAAATTGTTACATCTGCTATCACGAAAGATAGCACATGCCACATTCAAATGACCTGTGGTTATACTATCTTCCGTAGAAAGCAATGTATTCCTATGTGATTAATTGCATTGCCCTACATGTAAACAAGATAAGAAAGGGGTGCTCCCAACTTCACACCTAGTGCCTCTCACATATATATCAAGGGTTGTACCCACTGAATCACAGGGAAATGCTTGAGGTGTTAACAAGAAAGATTCAGTGTCATAACATAATAACATATTCATGAATAACAAAAAATACGCATTCTCCAAACGTGCCTGTGTCGGCTGGCCACTGTTGTTTGTGATGGAAGCAAGTTAGCACCAGGCATCAGAGGTCAATCTGGTACTCTTCTATGAGTCGTGGGCCAGTGGTTCTTCTGACTTGAGTAATGGAGTCCAGGGTTACCATTTTACCACAAACACCCACTACGAAAGTAATCCCTGTTCCGCTCTAGTTACAGCGATGACACCACATACACATTGAATTCCTGTTTACTACACATTTTATAATAATACATCAATACATCACTGGGCCTCAATTGGAAATCACTCATTCTTCTATTCAGCATGTATTTTCTTTCTCACACTTGAGCGCAAGACACAAGGTCACTTGAGGTAAGCCAAACTTATAAGCTATCACCTATCGTGAGCAAAACACAATTTTGAATGCAACACGGATGGATCCAAGAGGCAGACCTTGTCACCTTCGGCACACACATTACTATGGCTCCTATACATCTCTTGGTGGCTCCGGAGGCCTTCTCCTTCACTTCTATGTGCCAGTTCGTGTCTTTTTTTATCTACTCATGTCATGTTTCTGTTTTCCTTTATTCCTCTGTTCCTCTCGCTCCTCCCTTCTATGATGTCATTGTATATGTCTTTTTCTACCCTCCATTCTCAAAACTGTTTTTGCTGTCTCTTGGAATTGGCTTCTTTCTTTGTCTCCATTGCTATCCCTTTTTACACTATAAAAATGTTCTTACAAATTGTCATTTTAATGGCAGCTGGGACTTGAAACGTGCAAGTAGCTATAAAGGACATTTATTAAATTATTAACTGTTTGAGTGCAAATACTGTAAAAAAACATTTTTAACTATTGTCGTCCCAGCTGCCTTTAAAACGACATGTTTTTATGAACTTTTTACAGTGTACTTTTCTTTCCTGCTCCTCTCCTACACTCTTGTCACGTATTCCTTCCCTCGGTCCTGTACATTTCTCAATTTCTCAAGGGGGAACATTATAATAACATTTTCAGTCCAAACTAAGATTACTTTTCCTGTGACTCATTAACCATATGGAGATGTTGAGGTTTGGTAAGCTTTCGCAGTCACAGTACACAATTTCTTTTTAAAATCAACCAGGAGTGTTTTGCCTGAGTGACCATGTGCTATGATCCAATTCACCTGATTTTTGTTTCATTGACGCAGGTATTGGAAAATGTCTAACACTCTGTTTTAATTGCAACAAACCTTCTAATTAAATAAAAATGTTCTCTTCAAATCTCTAATCTCTCTCCTGCCCATTCCCACTCTCGGTGCTAGCTGACGAGACTTCCATGGGACAAGTTTGCCATTAAAGTAGATTTCTTCTAATCTCTTTCCTCCCCTCTCATGGTGTACATCCAGATGAGACATTCCCGGTGGCCAAGCTTGCGATGAAATATCCTATCACAGGCGGAGATGCCTCTGCCACAGCTTCAACATATTTAGCCTTTGCCCATATGGCAGAAGGTCCAGGATAAAAGGGTGAAAGGGCTGCTTAAGCAAGAGAGTAATTTTTTCCTTCTTTCTTCTGCAAACTGTTAATCTAGGGAGGGTTATTTTCCCACTTGGCCCTCACTGGTTGGCCCGCTCTGCTCTTCTCATCTCTCTTTTGCCTCCCCACCCCCCACCCCCTCCCGCTCTCTCTCCTCTCCTCTCTGCCGCTCTCCTCTTCTCTCTACTGACATTTTGCAAACCATATTAGCTGTGCCTAATAAAGCTTAACAATGTGTCACATCTCATTTCCATCCCACCCCCCTCCCCCTCCCTCTTTCCCTCCCCTCCCTCCCTCTCTCTCCCCTCCCTCTCCTCCTTCCTCCTTCTCCTTCCTCTCTCTCCCTCCTCTTCTTCCTCCCTCCCTCTCTCCCCTCTTCTCCCGCCCTCTCTCTTCCTCCCTTCCCTCTCTCTCTTCCTCCCTCCTCTATCTCCTTTCCTCTCTCTCTCTCTACTCTCCCTCCATGCCATTTAGCAAACCATATTAGCTGTGCCTAAATTAAGCATTTCAAAGATGTGTCCACATCTCATTTCTTGAGGACTTTAATATCCTTCAATAGTATAGGATTTCTTCACCTGTCATGGAACACTTACATCACTTCGTGTCTCAACTCTATCATGACAAACCCAATAAATACAAGTATGGCAAGCTACTTTTGTGTAATAAATCCGATAAACCCCGTTTATCTCGATAAACTCAGTTTTTCGATCGAAAAACTGAGTTTTCAACCGATAAACTGAGTTTTTCCAGAAAAACTAAGTTTTTCGACCGAAAAACTAAGTTTATCGATAAAAAGAGTTTATCAATCGAAAAACTAGGTTTTTCCAAATCGAAAAACTGAGTTTATCGATAAACTCGGTTTTCGTTTCAAAACCCAGTTTTTCAAGATGTAGTTATCCAAAAACCCAATGTATTTGACTTCGATAAAACGGAGTTTATCGATAAACTCAGTTTTTCAAGTTGATAAACTGGGTTTTTTAAGTGCAAAACTAAGCTTTTCGATAAACCTAGTTTTTTGATAAACTCAGTTTATCGATAAACTCAGTTTTTCGATCGAAAAACTGAGTTTATCGATAAACTCAGTTTTTCTGGAAAAACTCAGTTTTTCGATCGAAAAACTGAGTTTATCGATAAACTCAGTTTTTCGATCGAAAAACTGAGTTTATCTAGATAAACTCGGTTTTTCGATCGAAAAACTGAGTTCCTCCAGAAAAACCCAGTTTTTTCGATTGAAAAAACTAGGTTTTTCAAAATTGATAAACCCAGTTTTTCGGAAAACTGGGTTTTTCAATCGAAAAACTCAGTTTTTCTGGAAAAACTTGGTTTATCAGATGAAGAACTTGGTTTATCAGACGAAAAACTCAGTTCTTCGATCGAAAAACTGAGTTTATCTAGATAAACTGAGTTTATCAGATTTATTACACAAATAGCTTGCCATATACAAGGTCCAAAGTAGTGTACCTTTTGTTGACTGCTAAATTACAAATGTTTGTTTTAATTCCCATTAAAATATTTCTTGATTGTTACGACTTTTTGGTTGTTCTTGGTGTGGATATTTTGGCATGATTGCAATTTTTAATGAACTAAAAGTCCCTTAAAGTAGGCAACTGTAAAAGAATTCCATGCCTAGAAATAACATTTTTTACAATTGAAATTAATTGGAATCCCTGATCTTAAATTACACCTGCTTTAGAAGTAACCATTGACTTTTCAATTGTCAATTGTCTTGGTCAATTTTATGACTTTGTTGGATTTTAAAGTGAATTCAATGACTTTGTCAAAGCATAATCCTTTTATAAAGCAGAATCAGGATAATTTTTCTCCAGAAATCACAAACCACTGCTTTGAACAAAAACACTTGACCAGTCTGCCCGGTATATCAGAATGTCGGACTGATAAGATCTCCTTTATGTAGTGTGTAACTTAAACATAACATTCAAATCAAGCCCTATTGACTACATCTATTTTAAATCAAACTATAGCACACAGAGGAATTTTAGCTTATTGCCATGACAACCATTTCTGTTGTAAAGTGACCTGAGTTTTCCAAGCCTTTTACAGTTCCTGTTAATCAAATTTCTGGTGCATGGTTACAAAATGATGGGTGGACGGCTTGTAATCACATTAAAAAGCACTCAATTAGAATTTGTAAAAGAGGATCTATTTAAAACTAAATCAACAAAACAATTTATAGTGATACTTCAGGTCACATACCAGTGATATTGTACATTTTAGTGGAAATCAAATATTCCCTGAGAGATGCTGATAAAAAATGCCCTTCTGCCCAATTTCAAGTCAAAAATCAAAACATATTAATGCAATAATTTCTGAAAAATAAGTGATTTAAAGATGGTGACCCAATTTGACAGCCTTTTCCCCTTCATTTGAAAAAATTGATTGGTCGGCCTTCATTTATTCAAAAATAGATTAATTTCCAATATACTCAACTTTGGAAAGGTGTATTTCGTGATCCTAGTACCTCTATTTATATAAATGGTTTCACTTAATATCCTAATGAAAAAGGTTATTTCCAAAATTGCAGTTGATTCGACAGTGCATTCTGATGTCATACGCAAATGTTCATATCATGCTCCCCCATACGCTATTTGGTGAAATTTATGTCCGTTTATGGACAGAAAATACAAAATTACAAATTTCTTCAAGAGTAGATTCGGAATTTGCCACATAAGTTAGACACACATGCTGTCTTAGCCAACGGGTCAGATAATATAAAAATTTTGACATTTTTGAAGGTAAGTGGGGGACTTTCAAAATTATCAGTGAGTCAGGCCTGCGAAATCACCGTATCCTTGATCGCTTACCATAAAATAATCAGGGTAGCGAAAATTCACGACCAAAAAAAAGAAAAATTCTCAAGAAAAATATAACAACGGTGAAGCGTAAACATGTTTTTAAAAATCCCTAGCTAAGATGTTTTTTTTTATTACTGGATTTTTAAAATACAGAATAAGAGCAGTGTCAGTAAGGACTTTGTGTTATGTCCTCGTTATGAGAACCCGTATGACCAAAATCTTTGCAGAAAATGTTCAATATGAGGATCTTAAGTTCCCAGAAAGGATTTTATTTTTCTCTGGCCTGGAGGAGGTCCACACATAAACCATGTAATTAGGACCTGGGAGTTCACTCCAATGTGAGAGTTTTAACTATTCTCATCAAAGCCACTATCAGTCATTTTTTTCAAAAATCAAAATGCCGATTTTGTCTCTAAATTGCTAATGTTAGGTCATATCAAGGTGCCATTTACGACTGTTGCTAGACCTAATAAAAGTCGGATCCCGACTTTTATTAGTAAACAAAGCATAAATTTCATGATTTCTTGACAAATACGGCATGTTAGGCTTAGCCACTTACAGGGGTCTTACTACAACTATTTCCAATACAACTGTGCAAAAAAATGGACTTTGATGAAAAATAGGGGGCGCGATTTGTTTACATTGTGAAAAAGTCGCTGAGAGTGGCTTTAATGAATCCTTGAAACAGAGTCTACATGGCATAAAACAAATGCTGAAAATGGTATAGTCCTTATCATGATTTTAAGGTTTTTTTTGGGTCTTGGACAGCAAAAATTGAAAAATGTTTTTTTTTATATATAAATAAAGTTAAATCTTAATGTAAGTGCTTAACCTTAACACACATACGCTGAAGGTTTAAAATAGAATGGAATTTGTTTGGTCGTGTGACCGGTTGCCATGGAAATGGCGGCCATCTTGGATTGCATATTTTACCATATTGGTCGACGCAAAACGTTCAATCTCAAAAAGTATGACAGCTATCATGCTGAAACAAATTGCAAATGAATACTATGACCAAGACCTTGTGCACAGACCTCTAGTATGCTTATATTTTACTGTTAAGGGGGGCAAACTTATTTTTTTTGTCTGAACCAGAAAAAAAAAATTATTGTTTTACATTTTGTGAAAAAAACCCATCTTACCATTAACTGATCCCCTTCATTGAGGTCTATTCACAAGAGCTCTACAACAACAACTTCTGAGCCAAATTTGAAGGCTATACCGCTTATACTTTTTGAGATAATGTGTTTTGCGTGTGAGAACTTTGCAAAAAATGAAATGTTCAAAAACGCACGTCAACATTCACATGGTTCTTAAAAAAGCTCAATTAATGTTAAATAATTGATTAATTATTGCAAATTATTTTAATTTTTGAGATAGACTTTGAATTAAACATTAAAATAGACATTTATCAAGGGTTTTGGTAACTTTGTATTAAAAAATACAATCATTTGTGTCAGAAATTCGCCAAAGATGTGTTCAGAATGACTCGATAAAATAATAAAATACATAAGAATTAATAATAAAGAAAAACAAAAGAAATGTTATGCGTTTTCGCTCATGTCCTTTGACTAAAACTGTCATAACTCCGGAACCGAATATCCAATTTGAGTCAAACTTGAAGCAAACAAAAGCTTATATTTCAAGCTAAAACATTAAATGATAAACACAATTTGCCAAATATTAACCCTGTAAGACCCAAAAAAAACCTTAAGTCTGTAAATCATCTATAATGAAGTCAACTTCATCATAGAACCACTTAAAATATAAAACAAGTAAATCATAAAAGTTGATCTTTTTCCAAAGAAAACAATAAAATAAAATCTTAAAATTGAACTTTTTCCAGAAATTTCATGACAGAAGACAATTGCACATTCGCCATTCTACTAACAGGAAAAACTGTAGTATTGATCAAATTTAGCAAACCTCAGAAAAGACTAGAGTTGTGAATCTACTCATACTGTGAACTCATGTGACTGACCCAAGTAATCTATAAATAAACCAATCTAGTCAATATTCACCAGAAGCAAGATTTTCAAAACAAGTCTAAAATTAACATGAAAATCCAGTCTTGCTGACACAACAGTAGAGCACAAAGGGAGATATATTATGCATCTAACTAGCTGAGACCTTGAAGAGCTTGATTTATATTTATTTATTTCTCACCGGCAAAATGACTCCTTGATTACATTTGATTCGCTTCAGTTTAAAGTCTTATTTATCAAATGTGAAATTGAGTTTCTTTGATTACATTTATCATCGTCATGGTAACCGTATCCACGCTGCTTTCAGTAACTCACAAAATATGAAACTGATGCCACATTCACGCTCCATTCTGCAAGTCTGGCACTCTTAGCTGGCGGCTAATAAAGCCAGGTTTTTCTTGAACAAAACCAAATTTTTATTTGACTGACTGATGAGAATGAAACAAAACTCTTCTGTTTATGAGGGCAAGGCAATCTAAATCATATTTGTTACCTTCAGTTTTTTCAGCATGTTAGAGCCTGTCTTTTCCTAAACATTCTTGAAAAATCTAAAAACAAAATTTGACACATTAGTAATAAAACATTAAATAATGTCACTTTACAAATGTTCAATGAGACCAAAAAAATTTAAATCTATGACAAAATCTGAGCATTGGAGATTTTCCCCCCCAGAAGGACCCTGAAAACCTTATCAGGGCTGAAGCCGTGTACACTCTCTACAGGTAAGAACATAGACCAAACATCCGTTTTATCCTTATAATGAGACAAATTACATTGATGTACATTTAAACAAATTGGAGACTTGATTCACAATTTACCCCGGTACAATTTTTACTCCCTTATTTTCCCAAAGTCCTCTACATTCCCCGAGGTGGACCCAAAAATTCTGATTCAGCACCATTCAAACTATAGAAAAACATCTTCAACCTTCTTTCCCAAATGTCGAGAATGGGGGATTCGCATTTAGAACCCAATAAGTGGTGGGTTCATACTTCATCAACAGACATTGCCCAAGTTAGTCTTTCAAACAAGCTTTTTGCAAACACGTATGTTCAGCTCTGGCACGCAAAGTGTTCGAAAGGCTAGCGTCTGCAGACGTATGCCAATGAAGTATGATCCTACCTTCAATCATCACCAGATCTCTGAATTTCCCTTTACGTAGGGGACACTCTTAAACTTACACGGAGCCATGATTAAGCTATTCTTTGTGAAAAGGTGCGTTAGAAGTTGGCAGACATCGCTTCATTACAAAGGTTATATGAAATCCTATATTACGACTTAGAAACACAATCTTAATTCATAATCGGAAAACACAGAACCAGAAGAACACAGTAGGCTGTCTCGACACAATGGATCAACACAAATGCATTAAACAGGGAGGGTTGATTAATAAGGTAAGAATATTTTTTTTAAGTTAATATATACAGGGTGAGCAAAACAAATGTAAATACCTGGAGATCTACGTTAGATCATAATTTCAAATGTAAGGCCCAAAAATCAAGTTGTTTTCTAAGAAAGAATGCCACTTTTTATAACCTTTTTTTAGGATTTCTCCAAAATGGCTCAATTTGGCCAAATGGCAGTGCATACAGTTGCAAATCATATGACGTGAAGTATTAGTTTTTAAAAACAAAAATATTGATTTAGGATCACTAAACAATTTATACTTTTAAAATTAAATTTTCTATCTCTGAGGCATTTTATCTAAAACTGTAAAAATGAAATGCAGTCAAAAATGCTCCAAAATCAAAATGCACATGGACATACTACTGAAAACAACTTTTTGTGACCTAAAAAGTACTTCATTAACCCCAACCATACTATGCATAGCTAAACCTATGAGGTACTGCGCGAAAAATTGTGTGACAAATCAGTCAATTAAAAGCACCAACACAAACCTCAGTGGACAAATTTCGGGCCTGCCTGGAGTGGGAATTGAACCCAACCTTCTGATGACTAAGGGCCTCCCACCCTTCCCCCCCCCCCCCCCCCCCCCCCCTCACTGGACGGACACCAGCGTGTTCAATAAATGTGGATCTGGGGGGGTACAGCCATTTATCTCTCTAGTTGTTTCTGTTCCGTATCATGCATTGATTTCCTAACCGTGACTGTCTGTTCAAAGTAAAGCCAGGGACAAGTCAGAAATTGTAATTTTAAAGATTTGATAACATCCGCGAAAATCCTGTAGTTGGGAAATACATTTCAGAGACTTCAAAGTAACAGGAGGAGTTTTTTTTAGAATACAAATTTCTCATAATTGCATTTGATCGGTTTAGACCTACGAGAACATTTCAAAGGGTACTGAACAACAAGTACAAAAGGAACTGCAAACTATTTTGAACTGTTTTGAACTATTGCCAATTCCCTAGAGAAAACGAGAGAAAATCTAAATCATCATCGTAATACATAAAGATGGCATTATCGGCTTACTCTTCAGGTGTGGATCAATACATGGTAAGCAAGCATTCGGAAATAGTCAAAAAACCCAGGTTCAAAAAAATTGGTGGCGCTTCTTTCTGGAAAATGTCCGTATTTCGCTTAGTGTAAACCGCAACTTCTAAATGATTCCGGCTTTAAGAGAACAATTGTATTTGAGTATCTCTGACAGAAGTATACACTTGACAAATTCATTCCAACCCCATTCTTAGGTAGCAGCGGACGTATTCACAGAAGTGTACTTCTTGAGTTACTCAATTATTTTAGTTAACACTGCTATGGAGTGTCGACTGTAATAGAGCCTGCGGGCACCACGAAGCCCCGAAAATTCCCGGACCGGGACCGACCCGGACCGGACCGAAACCGGGTCGGGTGCACTTTAGCACATTGTTCCTGGTACGGGTCGAAGGTCGGGGATCATGTTGGAAGGGGTCGAGGGTAGGGCGGGGTGGGGGGGGGGAGCTTATGAAATTGAAAGTATTTTTTAATTTTAAGCTGTTAAAAAAATCGAGCAACATATATGAAAATGTATATCTGGGATGTCTTGGTTTCATCTAATTCTGCAAGCATCACCGTCGCATTTTTCCCGGCGGCAGTAATTGGAGAGCTCCGCCCCATTTCTCAAAAATGGATTTGGCTGAAATCATTTTACACTACATGCACATGACAGCCTACTTACGAATCTGCGTAAATTAGCCTTCGTATGGCTTCTTAAGTCATTTTCAAGTTCAAATCCAAAAAGTTCATACACTAGATTCGCGATGTTTGACAGTTTCATTATCTTGACATACATATCATAACAAGACACTGCGGCCGCAGCGCTTCCCAATCGTCCATTGATCTCTATACAGGTCAGTGCGCTTCCCCCATCTCGGCTAAAGATGTTCGTGGTTCCCTGGAAAACTTGCATTCCTGTAATCATTGAAGAAAAAGGAGTAGAACCAGCGCAACGTCGGACCGCGGGGGGTGGACAGTGCCAAATAAACAGCAAAGCGAATTCCTGAGTCGGACCAAAAATCGCATCGATTTGTTTGATTGTGTGGAAATTTAAAAATGAGAGAAAAAACATTGACCATATCTGGATTTTTTTGGCTTGAAAAATGGTCGGATGGTCTAGAGATTTTCTGACGAAACGCTAACCCAATTGGGACTTGTATAATATAGTGCGCCTTCCGACAAACTGCCGCTTGCCTTTAATTTCATTATTAAAAAAAAAAACAATAAGGTCTTACCGTCACATAACATTTCGCATCAATGATTATGTCCTAACATTTAAACAAGATTACTGTCAATTTTATAATTCGGATTTAGGAAAAGGTAAACTTTGACCAAGAATGGCAATGGCGCAAGTTATCAGTAATCAATTTTTTGAAACAACATAAATACCAAGTTTAGGGCCCGGTAACAACAAGACAATTGAATTTGAAAACAACTTCACAGTTCACATGGACTCGTTCTGCCGGGGAATTGACGCCAGAGTTAACGCGGATGGGGTGTCAAATAGGGGTAATTGACCCCGGGGCCGGGGTCCTAGGGGGCCCGTAAAAATAAAAGTTCAGCCCTTGCGGTTGTGACAAAAGTCAGAGAGGGAGAGAAAGTGAGAGAGAGGATGGGGAGAGAGCGAAGAGAGAAAGAGAAGAGCATTGGCGGATACAAGGAGGGCCATTTCCCCCTCGTGCGACAATGATAATAGGGCCTACTTACATTGTAGAAATACTCTGTAAACCAACGAAGATTTCAATTTTTTCGGCGATCCGCGCGGATAAATTTAGGGTCTCTCTTCGTTTGAGAAATTTGTTGCCGGACAATGATACCCAAGCCTAACTTACGTTGAGAAAAATACTCTGTAACCCACAAAAATTTCCAGTTTTTTCGCGCTACGCGCGGTTACTAAATTTAGGGCCTCTCTGGTTTGAGAATTACACAAAAAAATTAAGATTTTGTTTTATTAAAAACGGTTGACTATTGAGTTATAAAGTGGACTACTTACCATTTCAAATTGTTTCCATCAAATGTTCATGATGGACAATGTTACAAATGTTGTTTTGGAAACAGTGAAATTGCAAGGCTTCCGCGTCTCGCGCGGGAGGGGAGACACCAACCACCCGACCACCCACCCCTGGGCCGTCTCATAAAAACAATATGAATAATTCAACAAAAAACACCATCCATCAACTACATTATACAGATCCCACACCCCGCACCGCTTCATGGCCGGTTCGCGGTCACTGTAACTTCAAAATCCCCCCCCCCCCGTAATGGGGTTCTGGAAAACGAAGTTGGTAAATGGGGGCCCGTAACTCCAAGGTTCTCCCCCGGGCCGCAATTTCTCGGCAGGGCCCTGAATTGAGGTGAGCATCCGGTCTGGTCTATAAAGTGGGCGGTCCGGTCCATGAAATAAGCTAGCCGTAACGGGTCGGGCGGCGGTTTGCCTTAAATTTCGGGTCGGGGGCGGGGGCGGGTACGGATACACCGGGGTAGTACGGGGTCGGGGTGAAAAAATCTGCCCCGCAGGGCTCTAATCTGTAATGGAAACTGATACAATTTTGTTGCAAGAGGGACCAAGCTGAGGAAAACCAACCAAAAAATTATCAGCCAGTGATTTTAGGTTAAAGAGGGCATTCATTATTGCAGACCTTCTGTGTTTCATTGAATCACTAGATATCCTTGAGAAAAGCTTATTCTCAAAATTTGGGCTGATCCACATCTTGCAGTTTTGTGTTATGAGCAATTGTCATTTCCACGGTCCCATAGGTATCGGCAGTAATTTTGTCCATTTACAGACAGAAAAATTACAAAATTGCGAATTTTTACAGCTAAGACTGAATTTTTGACATGCAAGATGGCACATGTGGATTACTAATGTTAATGGATCAGATGATATAAAATCTCAATCATTTTTTAGGTAAGCGGGGGGGGGGGGGGGACGGAGGCTGTGGATCAACCAAATGCCCCTTGAATATTCTAATTTAACTGTCAGATAATGCACAATTTTGGTATGTGTGTTGCCTAAGTAGGCTGTCAATTTGTACATCCACAATGAAAAAATGAAATAATATTTCTTAAAGGAACACAGAGTCTGAAAAGACCAAAAGTTCAAATCAAAGAGTAACCATCAAACTTCAAAATGGCATATGCATTAAACAACATAAGTAGTACAGGGTGGCTGAAGTGCTTTTTTTGGGCATTTACATCGCAGTATGTCAAGTTTTCAATTACGTTTTATGTTGGTGAATTATATTGATAGGAAACAAGTTTTTTGGATGATTAAGTTTTGCAATTTGAAATTTGGTTGACATAGCCATATACTGCCCAAATTGTGAATGAAAGGCTGTATAGGTTTTAGCAGTGGCATAGCATATAATAGGGCAAAGTGACACCTTGGAAAAAAAATGAGGTGCAAAATTGGGAATTTTGAGAAAAATCATTTAAAAATCTGCTTGGTGTGACCCTAGGTACCATTACATCGGACAACTTTTCTCTTGACCGGGTTGCCTCCTCAGACAACCACAGATTGCCACCCCATGGTTGGTAAGTGATATAACATGCTTTTTTTTTTCCTTTTTGTTACTCTACTTATCCCTATTTATTTTTTTTCGCTTTTTAGGATACTTGGTTTTTGTCTTTCAAAGTCAAATCACTGTTCAGAATCTAATTTTTTCTTCATTGAATGGGCAATTTATAATTGGGTATTCATTTCCCCATAAGTGTATAGCAACATTGTACAGATTTTGGAAAGGCAAAAATGTTGGTAGAAAAAATTTACTTAAACTACTCCAAATTAATCGCAGTTGCAGCATTTTGCCCTTGTGGATCGGTCTGTACACCAAACTTGTCTTTAAAACAAATAATCTGAAAAGTAACGGGGATGATTCTGTATGTGTATTCATATCTCATCACAAAAATTATCCCTTGATGCCGTCTAGAGACGTGTGACCATCACCTAAAAAGAATTAAGATCATTGTGTGTATTCTCACCATGGTAAATTCATATGAAACTAAACACTCCTGTTTAACTGGGTAAGACAGAGAGTACACATTACCGACTGGGTTAGAGTGATTAATGTTCATATGTTTTGTTCATGGAGTAAATGCTGTAACTCAGGCTAGTTAGCTAGCTAATAACTACACAACTACTCAAAAGAACACAGATTGTCCAAAAAAGGCAGTGGCTTCACTAATCGTAAGTCTTCTTGACAGCATCACACTATTTCGCAAGTAAATCAACATCTAAGTCCATCAAAGGACAATTCTTGATTCCTAAGGTGTAAGCGCTATCAATATGGTATATTTGTTCTATCCCACAACAGGAAACGTATGGATATATTCACCCGAGTGTCCCCCGTCTTCAAGTTGCAAGCTTTTTGACATGAAACCCCCTTGGCCACTTGTTTTATCTCACTTGTGATAACATTCTGATTTACAAATAACAAGGTTTGGCATTCTGAACATGTCCTTTGAGAAATTTTCCAAAAGACAGACAAACAGACAACAGACAGACAAGGAGAATACTGTCAACCTGACAGGTTTACAACCTTGGCTTTTTTATCCCCTAGTAAATTCCATACAATTATATAACACATACACTATCCAAAAACCATTGACAAAAGACTAGGCTGTTTGGACTCAATGGAATGCCCATTTCTTCATTCCTATTCCAAATATGGTTGAAATACATAATTTAGTAAATTTTTAAAAAAAGGGAAAATGTTGAAATGTGAGCGACTATTATTTGTCTGCCATGCCCCGGCATTAAAAGCCCCACACCTTCTGACTTTGATTAGCTAGATACTGAAATCTACATTGAAACAAACAATAAATATAATACGTTTTTACCAATTCATTTTGATTATATTGTTCTAAATGCCATCCAGTTCTGAAGTAACGGGAATCGGAAAACTGTTACTTTACTTTTTAGTAAGAACATCACAAGTTAATTAATTAAATCATTTTGTCCTTTATTAGTAGCAAATCCAATTTTCCTACAGGCATATCACTGCGAGGAGTTTCTCTGTTATCTGGCCCTGAGGCAGGTGTCCCACGGCCATATTGTCATTTTCTGCTAAGTGGTTGTTCGGATTGCCTCAAGTCTTCTCAACACGTGTCTTAAGTGGTGTATCTGTGAGTCGTTCCTGTCTTAGTGATTTAACTGACCTCTCTCTTCACTGGCCTATCCATCAATTCAATTAAGATGTTTGTGTAATTAGCATGGGGATCATTATATAGTTTGTGATTTCAGACAGGTAGGGCTAAAAAACTTTCCACCTTTAAATTTGACTTAACCTCTGCTTAGATGTATTATCACCTACTTTGGTCTCAAAGAAAGGGAATTGGTTTCATTAAATTTGTTGGAGTTAAAGATCATTTCATGATCCTACACCATCATTTTTTATGGGTTTATTTAGATATGTTTGAGAAGAGGTCTTTTAAATGGTTGGTTATTCAGACATTGGCTTTGGTGGTTTATGAGCAATGGTTGTCTCACAGTGCCCCATTGCAGTGTTTTGTATTTTCTGTCCGTTTACGTACAGGAAAATACTACTTATGAATTGCTTGCAACACTATTTCTTTATTGGCCAACTATAGAGACTGGTCACAATATAGCAGGCAGAGCTGAGAGATTTTTTTGTGCAACAACTTTCCTGCTCTTTGCTTGTTCCTCAAGAGTTAGTGGCACTCATTTATTATAACAGTATTATGTGGTTTGTTTCTTAGCTTTTCTTCCTGATGCAACCAAAATTGTATTCTCCTTTTACTTATACTCACACCTGCTAACTAGTGACCCTGCCCATACATGAACAAATATTTTATTTTGTGCTTAAATGAACATCTTGCTATACAGGTTTACCATATGAATGGTGCTGGTAACTAGGCATAATCACCATCTTAGCATACCAAGCCATTTTCTGCCACCGAGAGTGACCACTTGGCATAAGGTACAGAAACTCATCCCAGTGATCAAAGGTCATTCTCTCAATCCATTGTAGTGTCTGTTGCCAGTGTGTACCTGTTATGGTGTAATTATTTATTATTGTACTTTACTGTAAATGTCATGTCCCTGTAGACTTAGTGCCATTGGTATGGACAATCAGATTGAATAATCTAGTGTTGTTCCGATTTTCAAAACAACAAATTTGTGTCCATGATTTACTAAGTCCAATTTCTTCCCAGATACAATTTGTAATTCAACACCCACCGTATAATGAGGATGCAATGGACGGAAAAGGTGAATATTCCCCTGTATCTTTAAGTTTTACAATTCTATCTTATATGTATATGTACTATATCATAAGTCAATTTCCAGTTGTACATATTGTTAATATAGTGCATTTTGCACTTTCAATTTGTCACAAACATTTTCCATTGTCAAACAGGAGGGCCTAAATCTCAGGGATTGGTTGGTGGGGCCACTGACATAGGGACTGTGGTATTGTTATCACAGACTTAAAACCCCCCATTTCACCCCTCTCCAGCAGTTCCTAAGATACCAGGGTTGAAGCATAAATAGTTCTTAAGGTCCCGCGCTTTGTGAAAATTGTTTGATTCATAAAACTGGGGCCGCACTCCCTATACTTCATCCGGCCTAACTAAGGAGTGAATTGTCATAGCTTTTCGGCAGCTACTGTGCATGCATTCGCACACTCCAACTGTATACGCTCACGATTTACGCTGGCGGCTTACTGTAAATTGACATTACGACGGTGTGAAAGCTATGACATAACTCCTTAGTTCAGGCTGGACGAAGTATACCTAAAAAAGTGAGTGCTTACTTTCAATGTAGTTAGAAACAGTAGGGGAAATTAAAAAAAATTGTCCTTGCCAACCCATACTTGAGGCCCACCTTGGCAAAATTGAGTGCATAACTGTCAAGTTAAACAAAATAGCAATTTCAGCATTTTAAGTCATACTTGTCTATTTCTCCATTACCCCTGACTTTTTCTTATCCCCCTTTTGCCCTTTGCCCAAATTGTTACCGTCTCCTAGCGGTCCATAAACACCCCCACGCCGAGAGGCTAATAGTACAACACTAAGGAGAGCACTATTCATGCAAAAATTGGGCTGATTTTACATTTTTTAGGCACAAATAGGGAGTGCATGTCTTGGTACTCAAGTCAGCATGTCTGGGTTTACTCAAGTAACAAATGGTGACACAAATGGATCACTCTTTTTTTTTTTAATTCAATCATTATCTCCAACTTGTGTGTTTGTGTGTGGCTGTGTTATTCTGCCTGCATGCATACTGGGTGTTTGTGGTGTGTGTGTAGACGGATACTTAATACCTTGTGGGGACATTTTACAGCCTTGTGGGACTTATACAACTTCTGACAGAAAAGCCAGAGACAGCCCATCACCCTGAATAAAGCATATTTTATTCTGTTTAAAGACAGCAATATCACCCACACATTTAATAAGTTGTCTTAAGAAATTGGTTCATTTTACACAAAAATAAAATACATCACGGTCCTCCTAACAGGACTGCTAGTGGTCACCTGCCGTGCGGTTTGTGAATGATGGTCGCATGTGACCTTTAACCTTAATATGTGACCTTTGATCTCATAAACAAATTAGGGTTTCTGTGTAATACAAATAATCACCTATCTACAACTTGACCTCATATGACAATTGACCTTGGAATGTGACCTTTAACATCATTAATCAGACCATGAAGGCATCCACTGTTGCCCCTATGAATCTAGTTTGGGTTGAATCCTCTAATATGCGGATATTACAGCAATGCTAATTAAAGCATAATAGCACATTTTTGAGAGCGCCCCCATTTCAAAAAAAAATTGAGATTTTTACACGGGTTCATTGGTAACTGGCCTAGTAAACTATAGCGCAGGAGCTAGAAGACATTTGTACACGTCTGAAGTCAAAAGGTTTTAGTGATTATATGTAGACAGTTTGACAGGGACCCCTGAACATAATTCTTAAGTGCCACAATGGTGCCTTAAGGAGATGGGGCCATACAATGTTTGTACACTGTACAGTGTCAAATTTTTAATTATCCAAAGTGTTGAAAATATACCATGTTATTGGTCTCAAACCACAAGGATTCAGGAAAGGTATAGTTTTTGTACTATCTACACCATAAAGTTTCAGAGTCAAAGTAAAACAGCAAAAATCATTAAATAGGTCAATTTCATGTCGTTACATGGGTCAAATTTTAAGTTGCCTCCCATTATGGCATAAGAAATCGGTGCTTTCGCTCTACTTCTAAGATTCCAGTAAATGAGAAAAATAGCGTTCTTCTGATACCAAAATGTTTGACCACTTCCGTAAATCTGGGGACCTGGGGACGAGTCTATTAGCGATCGGGCATGACCATTAAATTATAAACAACAGTATTTACCTCCCATTCTTTATCAGGGAATTATCCCATCTTTGATTGGGGTGAGAAAGACCGGCTTTTTGTTCCCATGTCAACAATAACACCGAAATTTCTGAAACTGTGCTCAATTTCCAATTTGTCTTGGACTTTCATGATATTGGGCATTCAAAAAAATATTTTGATGCATTTGGATTTTTTATGTGGGAGTGCCATCATCATGTCAATGTTAATGGTGATTCAGGTAAGTTAGACTTTGAATTTTAGACGAGCATGTCAAAAAAAAGACATCTGGTAGCTACACTGCTAATGGAGATACGTTTCAGCTGTTTTTCAATACATTTTCTGGTTTCTTCTGTTTTAGTGGTTATCCCACTAACACGCATGTGATCGTATAACTATA
>JAMKCH010032694.1:0-15465 GCA_023653785.1 Ophioderma brevispina
ATGTCATAAAAGATGGGAGCACGTTCCTCACCGTTGGACTCGGGGAAAATTTAATGGCAACAAAAGAGTCAGTGATAAACTTGAAAACAACTGTCTTATCGCACCGTTGCATAGTGTTGTTTGTATGCAATGTGAACGCGTAGTTAGACATGATTTACGTAAACACGATTATCATTTCCGAATTGCATTTAGGGTGTTCTGAATTTTCTCGATTTCGTCGCAGACCACTGTCTTCCATTGACTTATCTCGTTTCCGGTCCACCAAACACCACCATGATTTTTCACAATAAATTTATAAAAGTAAACCCTAATGAACCGTACAATCCATTAGTGGTGTTTTGAAGCCATATCTGTTGTGTCTGTGTCTGTATTCCTCTGGAGTGCAATCGACAAAGCTGTTCATTTATCCGCCATATTTAGGGAACGTGATAAGCCCAATCAAAAGTTTGTTCACCTTCTGGATTTTTGAGGAATGACATCTGTATGAAAAACATAACTTTGAGTGGTCTTAATTTGAAAATCAATGGTGATTATGAATTTCGTTTCTGAATGTTGCAATACCTTGGCCAGTGGTGTATTTGTGCAATATTTATGCAAACAATTGTTTTGGGAAAATTAGAGGTATAGTTTATTATTGTTTTGGAAAAACACAATATTGTTTGGTTAGTACTTGTAAGAGCTAGTGCAAAATAAATTACTTAGGCAGCGTATCATTGAACAATATCAGTGCGGTTAGCTATTAGATTTACACAAAATGTGTTTTACTGTGTATTCCTTGAATGTTAGAAAAAAGGAAAGATTGCAACGTATCATATTGCTTCATTTTTTGAAGCGATTTCTTTCCTTTTTCAGAATATGTAGGTAAAGAAGGACGATTACGATTAATTCAGAAACGTACGGTTGAATGAACATATCGAGGACAAGGTCAGCAACAGTCCATGCACATTTTTGATACCACCCGGATTCTCAATAATATTGGACAAAAAATAT
Organism: Ophioderma brevispina; assembly: GCA_023653785.1. Taxonomy (NCBI): domain Eukaryota; kingdom Metazoa; phylum Echinodermata; class Ophiuroidea; order Amphilepidida; family Ophiodermatidae; genus Ophioderma; species Ophioderma brevispina. The sequence continues at coordinate 991 of JAMKCH010032694.1, forward strand.
AATTTTAAACGCATAACATTTTTGCACGCATACAGGCAGGGGTCAGGGTCTCTAAGATTTGTTTGAAGGATTTAGGCTGATTTTAGTCTTTGAAACATCTATGCCTTTGAATTCCAAGACAGGCCGTACTGTGGAACAGTCTATCCCATATGGGGAAATTATGGTTGAAGTTGGGGAAAATTTTAACCCCATTAGGTCATGTTGACCCACAGAAATCCTATTCTTAACACACCAAAAAACCATACCTTATTTAAAAAACGTTTAACCCACCAAAGTGCTAAGACTTTGTTAACATTATCAAATATGTCTTGTGGTTCTTAATACTTCTTGAACACTTTTATCCCTAGGTAATGACCATGTGTCTAGTAAGCCACCGGATAGAGGAAGTTGCAATGTATTATGGGATGGTTTAAAAACACGTTGTGGTATATCCTAAAACGGGTGTTGGACCACAACAGCGCACATCCACCTATCAAACGCCAACCTGACCGGCAGCAAACTAGTTGTTTGTTTTATCCAATTCCTTAGTGTAAATTTCTGCCAGAATTCGTTTGTGGCAATCTCACAACACATGTGGAAAAGTTAATCGCACCGGGTAGATACAAAGTTTGGATGACAGTTGTATTTTGCTATAAAATTAGGCCTATATTATACTGTGGAATGTTTATGTGCGATAGATTGTTACGAAGGGGTACTGTACTGTTGCCGTGGATTCCTGATTTGAAATTAAAGGTCAATATTGTAAAAATAATCATCATAGGAAGTTTGCTGAATGTCACCCATTCCAAGAGCATTGCATATTCATCCGGTAAGTAATACGATATTTAATTATAAAGGTTTAGATAAGATTACAACCTTCATTTTAGTACGGCGGTGCGGCAAGTAAGTAATCCTGATTCTAAAATTGAAAAAAAAAAGGTCGGCGTAAATTGAAACTAGTGTTTAAAAATTCTCAAGACCTGGAAAAAATGTCGAAAGGCGTTGGGGGAAAAAAAGGTCCCTAGGTTCAGACTCAATTCTGAACATATCAAAACCAAAACAAAGTAACGGACCCTCTGATGCAAAACATCCATAGAACCCCTTCGTTTTCGGAGATTATTTGAGATTTATTATATAGATTCAAAATAAGGGAGACCTCATTAAAAGTTCATTCACCGTGAGAGGTAAGAGGAATTATTTACTGGCCACAGTAAAAAACGTCTATATACTCATACAATATATCGTAAGGTGCTTTTAAAAAAATGTTGACCTAAAATAGATTATTCACATCTAAGATAGATGGATGTTTCAATTCAAGTATCAGATGTATTTCGTTAAACGTTTTATTTGAAACATCATCTTACATTTGACACTGACAAATATACTGTCGTTACCACAGGCATTGGAGAAAAAATTGGCAATTCTTATCGATGCACACATACAAATAAGTTTGGATTTGGTCATCAAAAACGGCCAACCTTGTATTAAGAGGTTAGCGCAAAACGCATTTGAATCCTGGCCACCAATGACACACTCACTCACTCATTAACAGATATGTGTTAACTGAATACATCAGTTTCCAGTAAGCCGATTCGGTACAGGAAGCTTGTACCATGGTCACAATGTTGTTTTAAATAGTCTTCATGGCGGGTATTGAAACACCATCAATGTCACACACGTCCGAATATGCAAGGAGTCTCACGTTAATTGAAATCTACTATAGTGTCATTTACACACATTCTCTATGGTGGACGATTACGGTAACCTCTCACGTAGTACCAAAAGTTAGATATTATCTTTCGCAGTCTGTGACACAAGACTACACCGTGGGAAACTACTTCCAGGTGTAGAAGTAGTTATAGTCTGCCGCACTCACAGTCCGGCTACAAGTAAGGATTAGGCACTCATTCAGATGAACTTTCAGGAAACATTAGTGTCACGTTTATTCGTATGCCTATGGAGCGGACTATGGTTCCCTTCGGACTAAAGTTGCTTCCCACCGGTGTAGAAGTAACAGGTCCGGACGTACTCATAGCCGGGAAAAATGGTGAAACAATAGGGGCATCGATTCAGTTGACTCTGTACGCAACAGTAGTTTCAGGCTTATCCGTTATCGGTCTATGGAGCCCCGGACTATGGTCCCACCGGAATATATCGCTTTCACACCGGGCCCCCCCCCCCCCCCCCCCCCCGATATTTTTAAGATAACCACCCCAGCATACCACACAGACTGTGTGTTTTATTACGTCGATTTTATAGTTGATTCTAACTTCTTTTATATAAAATATATTCAGACTGATTAATAAAGACGGTTAATTCACGGAAAATCACCCAGGAACCGTTCTATCTGCAGTCTAATCTAATACACAATCCTATGTAAACCGATCTGGCAGAAAGGCGTTTTTTTTTTGTGATACTTGAATCCAATATTAGTTTTAGGAAATATAAAGCCATATACTGCTTACTACAACTATATAATAATATAACAATCGCTCGGCATGAACGTGGGCCGTGTGACTACGAGGTGTTGTGAGGGTTGGTTATGCAAATGCTCCGGGCAGCCATAATTTTCCTTTAATAATTTCACCAAAAACAACCAACGTCAATCATATGGAATTTCTTGGTCAATGTAATACAACAGAAATGGTCTTATCCAACAATGAAGATTTTGCAAGGACAGACAAGGTGGGCAGTTTTTATCCATTCGGGAAGTTCGGTAGATGTTGTACAAAAATCAAAATGGATGAAAAATAAACCCATGTGTCATACACCCACTACAACGTGTATCAGTGGGGAGATCCCCTTCCGCTCAAATCCACATTCGCGTAACTAATTACCCATACCTTAGGAGAACCTAGGGATAGCGGTCTGGGAGGGAAGTCGGGTTAACAGGCCTACTACCCTTGTCAAGGAGAATACCCATATGAATGTTATGTTATAACTGTTTATAAATTCTCCAGACCAATTTATTCCTTATTTATTTATACATCCACATAAACCTAAAATCGTTAAAAAACCTGAAGAACGTGATACGTACCCTAACGACACCCTTGACCTACAACAGGTAGGTGTAGTTGGAGATGTATTCCCACCGCAGCCGGATGACCGGGAAGAGTGGAGATCATCAAATTGAGGATCTCCCCCCCCCGAGAGTCCACGACACGACCACAATATTGGAATTCAACCCCATCCGTGTCACCGGAGGAAAGTTTTGAACAGCGTCGATTAGTTGGGAGAGAAGGCAATAAAAAAATAAGTGGCCGCGATTCAACTGTTTTCATTACTAACGAATAATCTTGTCTTCATGCTGACAAACCATCATTTTACATAGAGAGGTGCCAAGACTTGTATGTCAAGCATATATCTAATACATGTGCTTTATGGTTCAAAATGCAGCAATAGGCGTATTCAAATTTCGTTTGAACTGCAAATTACCATCTATATATACCCCTCACACACACACCGATATATATATGTGTGTGTGTGATTAACAAGACGTCGAGAATGATATATCGGATTTAGATTGTTGGGTGGTAAATTTAATAGTGGGGTGAATTGCATTGGCGTGGTCTATAAATTACCAGATCTCCCTCTGAGTATGTCCATATCAAGAAGATCTTCATCGATAAAACGGTACCAAACTAGAGGTTTAAGAACTGATGTGGATAGTAGATGGTTTTCAAGCATGCCCATGAAGATAGTGGCAAATCGGACCTAACCCCAAACAATTTAACCAAAGAAACAAATCATTTTGTCAGCGTGTAAAAAACCCCCTGCAAAATGGTGCACAAATTCACACCACTGTGACTCATTCACTAGTCACATAACTGGCCATCATTCTCTATCAAACAAGACACAAACTGCCTTAGTGCAATGTCATATATCTCATTCAATGTTCTAGGTGTGGCTTACAATACGTCGGTGAAACTGGTAATGAGATCCGCGAGAGAATGAGAAATCCCGTTCTAACAATCAAACCCACAAAATACGCACACAGAAAAACCTGTTGCTGCTCATTTCTCACAGACTTCTCATTCTCTCAAGGATCTCAAATTCCGTAATATTGAAAGTCTTGGTAAACAAGGCGAAAATTTCGTCGTCAATTCGGAAAATACTGAGATCACTAAACATTGACACATACCACACTAATGGTTTGAACATAAGGGAATAACGTATTATCCAACTTTATACGTATTTCTGACGTTACTATCATGCGACACCATGGATGACAGTTTTCTTGTATGGGTCTCCTCAGTATTTCACTTTTTATGTTTAACGCCACTGAGCAAGATACGCAGCTAGTATGCGAAAGCTTGCAATGCGTTTTCGTTCTCTAATTTTGCCTATTTTCACTTCACGGAAGCATCTTCACAGATACGGCATCGCAAATGTCCGTTTGTGATTTTCATTATTATATATGATATCTATTAATTATATATTATTTATATATTATTATATATATATATATTATTATATTATTGTGTGATAAAAAGTTACAAATTTGCTGGAAAAATATAACTTTGGACAATAGGAAACATATCGGTCTTTTTGGGTTTGTCAAGTAAATGAATTCTAACATAATATTACGAGGGCGTTTATATCTAAACAAAAGTTTTATTAAAACCCATATTCAGTTCACACCTTAATATGCAAGGTTCACTGGAAGATTTCACTGGTAATCAAATTAATCATTAAGACGTTTGTAAAGTAAATGTTATGGAGGCAAATCTACAAAACTAAATTAAAATAGGCTGGATAAGAGACGAAAATAATTTCCTACTGCATTTAAAAGAAGGTTAAAAATAATTATCTTTTTTCTAATTTGTAACTGTGCCTCACCCGGATCTAACGTATATTTTTCTATGCTTCGAAGAAAGACATATCCTTATTCCAAAATTTCAATTGAATCAATACAACCCTTTTTAATATGAGTGGTATTAGAATAGCCCCATAATACGGTACAAAAATATTTCGGGTACCGTAAAGAAACCAGATAGTTCAGGGCCATAAATTATGTGAAGATTTAGTTGTTTCCGTGGGCTTTTTCTTGCTTATTTTTTAAGGTATATTGGTTTCAATAAAAACACAAGCCACTTTATCAAAAAATCGGTGGGCCAATTTTCTGAGCTTTTTTTAATGTATCATTTATGGAAAGGAATATATGACCTCATTAAAAAATCATAGAAAACGCTCAGGTAACATACTAGGATTAAATGAACGGTGGGATAAATTTCGTTGAAATAGAAGCTTTATCTGGCATTTCGTGTTGATACATCTCAAATTATATATTTTTACATTTAGAGAGTAGTAGCAGAACTAGCTTGTATAATTTCCGTCTACCCAAATGTAGCATTATACATTGATATGGAGTGATTGAACCATGGTTAATTTCATTTGGTTGAAGATATGTTGTCCTATAATATGTTACACAATAGACCTATTATTCAAATGTATATTTTCGTCAAGAAGAATAATACCAATGAAATGAAGTGGTGAAGTGTCGCTTAATGCGTGTCAGTGTCGCCGCATTGTGTGGCTAACAGAATTTTGGGGTCTCTCCGCATAATATTTTCTGAACCCAAAGTCCGAAAAGACACAAATAAAAACTCTTCTGCCTGTTTAATAAAAAACAGTGTTTATCCATGTAAATAACCAAAGTAACATTCCAAGCAAAAATAACGAGTCATCTTTCAAGAAAAAAAAAATCTTTCCTGAATGTAGGGCTTAATTAATAAAAAATCACGAATCCGTCCCTGCCTTGTGTTTAGGGGGAAATTAGCCATAGATCTAACAAGACCAAATAAAACGCTACTCCCTTTGCGGTGATCGTAGGGTGGTAGTGATTTCCAATGGGCGGGGGGGGGGGGGGGGGGGGGGGGAAGTAAGGGCTATAGTCGGTACTTTACTGCACAGTTCACAAGAATGGTAATCTTGTTCTTTATAGGTACGACCCAAGCGCCATCACAGAATACTGTTAATCCGGAAGAGACTTCAAATACAAGAAAATTTGACAACAACTGACGAACCAATAATGGTCTCTGCTATTATCACAGAACTTGTAACGGAAATGAGGACTTAACGACGCAGTCGCGCAATCTTACAACAAATGTAATTGACCCAACCGAGGCTAATCAGGATGCATTTGATTTTTGAAATACTCAACAGAAGCCTAATAGGTTAGGCAGGTGACACGCTGCAGATCGGTAACAACGACATCAGCTGCGACATCAAATGGGTCGTCGACTTTGTCCGCCAGTCTTGCAACCCAATATCTGGTAGAAGCAATTACCTTTAAGTTCATTTTAAAAATATCATTCAAAGTGATATGAAAGTGATATTACATAGCACTATTTTAATGGCCGATCTCAAAGAGTTGAACGCTTATCACTGGTTAAATCACAATTTAAAAACGCCCCTGAAAATATCGGGTTAGCCTAAACGACTTCTTAAAAATTATTTACCTGCCATCTACCACCTGCCACAGACAGATCACTTCCATCTGGTGTTTTAAACTGTGCGTTTAGCTAACCAACGTTTAGGCCTAACCATCGTTTATTTAAACATCATTTCAAGAATAGGCCCCAAAATATGTTTATAGTATGGACTTTAAACTCCACGGGTAGATTAGCTGGGAGCTAGTAGACATTTATAACACAAAAGGGTTGAGTAATTACAAATATGTAGAGAGTCTGACAGGGACCCGTGAAATGTGATGGGGCCTTAAGACGGGGTTTTCAGGCAAAAGATTACACCGGGCTCAAATGTGAAATGATCCCGTCATGTGAAGTTATAACCTTGTTATTGGTCTCTTCATACAGGATTCAAAAAAAGTATTTTTGTACTATATATCTATAACTTTACGTGTGGGAGTACAGGTTTTTAAAAACGCAAAAAAAATCAATTAAAGGACCAATTTTAGTTGTACAAGGTTAAATTTATAGTTGCTCTGATTTGGAAAGAATGGTGCAAATTATTGGTGGAACTCATAGGAGAAAATTAAAAGAATCGCTTCACTGTCTTAAATGCTTAGCTTAGTTACCAATGTAGGGGGCCGGAAGTCGGAGTCCATTGCATATTCAATGGCTTGGCCTTGTTTCCTTACTTTGTTAAGTAAGCATTAAGACAATCACCTAGTCCTATAGCAATTCGTATGAGCTCCATAATAATTCCACCATTTATTTATCCATGTATCCAAATCGGAGCAGTATGAAATTTAACCCTTCTCAACCAAAATGACCTTTTTATTGATTTTTTTTCTGTTTTAAGCTTATAAAACTCCAAACTTTAGGTTGTAGATGTACAAAATATACCTTTTTGGAATCATTATGGGTAGATAAATAAACCTGGTATAGTTTCAACTTGATGGATCAATTTAAAATTTGACCCTGTGTAATCTTTATCTTGTACCCTTTTGCGGCACTTAAGAATCGCGTCTCAGGGGTCCCTGCAGGTTGTATAAAAACACTCAAACCTTTTATACTCGAGCTGTTTTATAAAGGTCTGCTAGCGCACGCGCTATGTAGAAGAGTAAATTCATTCTATTACAATCCTGCGTTTGTATCTATTTTGGTATAAATGGCAACAGGAGAAAACCCATATATATCCATAACGTTCCTCAATACCATTTTTTGGCACTTTTCAAAAAATGTACCAAAAATCACGGAGCGGACCTTGCCTTGGTTTAGGGGGAAATGGCACCTAGACCTAACAAGAAAAAAATAACGCTACCTCCCTTTCCGCGATGATCTTCAGATTGGTAGTCATTTTCCGAAAAGGACTTTAGGGATCTATCATTCGGTTAAATTTTTACTGTTCCATTCCACTCGGCTTCGCTTCGTGAAAAGGAAAATTCAATATTTGATATGATATATTTTTTACTATCACACGAAAGCAGGTTGTGGGCTTTATTGTGTACATATACATGTATAACAAAGCCCACGGTGGACACCACAGGTAGCAGGGCAACTAACTACACCTCGTGCTCTGAATGATTCAGGCGTTATAGGCTCAAGTAAAGGACATCAAACCGTCATCATACCCACCACACAAACTTACCTTGATTTTTAACTTTATGAATATGCCCTCCAGCAATGCAAAAACATAGTTTCTGTTCCTCCTTCTAAAATGATCTATTTTGTAGGTATGACTCAGGAATCCACGATGGATATTTTTACTGACGTTGAACTGATAACAACCGACGAGGCAGTAATGGTTTCCACAGGTCTTACCACAAGTGTATTTGACTCAACTGAGGCTACGCAGACTGCAATCGCAGCTACAATAATAGAGGAGGCAACAACTCCACAAGTGACAACCGCTGCAGAGTCAGTAACAACGACAGCACCAGCGACATCAAATGGGGCATCGACTTTGTCCGCCAGTCCTGCAACCCAATCAACTAGTGGTAAACAATTCATCTTTTAAATGAAGTTCAGTTTATCCTAATGTAATTTTGAAAGTGATATTACATAGTGCCATTATCAAAACGATATTGATAGTATAGACTTTGAACTCTCTTTGTATGTATGAACCATGACTTCCTTCTATTACAAGCCTGCGTTTGTATTCATTTTAGTATCAATGGAAACAGGAGGAAACCCATAGATGTACAATGATATTAAGTTTGGAAATATATCTTTAATGAGTTTTAAGAAACAAACGAACAAACAAAAAACAAAGAAACAAAGCTGTAAAAAATTGAATACGGACAAAAATACCTTTGGAAATTCTTAAAGGTCTCAATGATCACTACCTCGTCACAAACACGGTTTGGATGGGGTTAAAAATAATAAAATTAGAATATTTTGTAGGCATTTTTTCATCATTAGCATTAAATTTTCATGATTTTCATCATCCGGTACCATGACGCAAAGTATCGTACCTATCTCATATACAAAATGAACATGACAAATCCCACTGCAAATATTTATGTCATGATTACGATAATTTGAAACGTGATAGTTTTATAGTTTTTATTACACCATCATTAGAGTGACCTAAGCCATACTATAGGTTTTCCCAGTTAGTTTAAAACATTTTTCATTATATTTCATATCTCGCTAAGTTGGTTTTCGTCCGAAGAAAACGAAAATGGGCATTTGTTTAAAACAATTTCGTCTTTGGTCAATTATATTCAACAATTGATCAATAAAATTAACTTTATTTTCACACATTTTCGTCAAGATCAATTTAATTTCGTCTTGTCCTTGACCCATCATCTGAATGTACAAAGCAATTTCGTCTTTGGTCATATAATTTCACTTTAAGCTCAGTATATTTCATCTCGTGCGCTGTATGTGTAGGCCATGACCAAAAAAAATAGGCCTGTAACATCAGCAAAATATGTTATAATTTTTCTGTCTTATACTTTATATACCGAGCACAACGAATAAAGAAAAAGATTAAGAAAATCAAAAAGAAATAAAGAAATAAAAAATTATATGAAAGTAAATAAAGAAAAAAATGAGATGTAGAAAAGTAAGAAAGGAAGAAGAATGAGGAAAGAAAGAAAAAAAGAAGAATGAGGTGAAAGAAAGAAATATATATAGATAGGTAGATTACATAAATTTTGCTGATGTTATAGGCCTAACTCTTAGCCATGGACTATGCATACACCACATGAGACGAAATATACTGAGCTAAATGTGAAATTAAATGACCAAAGACGAAATTGCTTTGTACATTCAGATAATTGGGCATGGACCCGATGAAATTAAATTGATCTTGACGAAAATGTGCGAAAATAAATTTAATTTTATTGATCAAATATTTAATATAATTGACCAAAGACGAAATTGTTTTAAACAAACGCACGTTTCCGTTTTCTTGAGACGAAAAACAACTTAACGAGATATGAAATATAATGAAAAATGTTTTAAACTAACTGGGAAAACCTATATTACATGACATGAATAAAAAAAAATACCAAGTGAAATTATGATATAAAACAAAACTGACTCTACTTTGTAGGTATGACCCCGGAATCGACGATGGACATTCTTACTTTTGAAGACGTCACAACTGACGTTGAACTGATAACAACCAACGAGGCAGTAATGGTTTCCACAGGTCTTACCACAAGTGTATTTGATTCAACTGAGGCTACGCAGGCTGCAGTCGCAGCTACAATAACAGAGGCGGCAACAACTCCACAAGTGACAACCGCTGCAGAGTCAGTAACAACGACAGCACCAGCGACATCAAATGGGTCATCGACTTTGTCCGCCAATCCGGCAACCCAATCACCTGGTGGTAAACAATTCGGGCCGTATTCACAAACGATGTTTAAAATAAACGGTGGTTGGGTCTAATCTGGGGTTAGCTAAACGCAGAGTTTAAAAACCGTAGGTTAAATATTTTAACAAGTAGTTTAGTTAAGCACGATATTTAAACGCCGTAAATATCATTCACCGAACTGTGACTAATCTTCGCCTATAATATTACGTGCGCGTGAACAATATTTATGTCAGATAATACCTTCGTACTTGTTGGTGCTCTGCAGGAAGTCCGCGGGTAAATTGCAAGAATGTCGCGTTATGCAAGTAGCTTTAGAATTTGTTCAGCGATGGAGAAAAAACATCGGGCCTATTTAAAACTTTTGTATATTGCTATGCTCCAGTTGCTATCATTCAATACTATAACAGATACACGAGCATAAAAATAGAAGGAAGGGAAAAAATGGACGAGAAGAAATCAACTGATGACTCGAAAAAGAAGGAGAAATAAAGGAGACAACTGGGCTAACCACAAGTATCTGCAAATATCTGGCATTTGATGATAGCGTGTGAAGTTAAACACACCTTAAACTACCCCCAGACCAAGTCTTAGTTTAACAACGTTTTAGACATGTTCAACGATGTTCGGCTAAAATTTAAACAGCGTTTAAAGTTAACCATGCTTTGAGAATTGCGTTTATTTTAGCGGGCGTTTAAATTGCAATTTAACCAGTGATTAGAGTTAAACATCGTTAGAGAATACGGACCTTCATCTTTTAAATGAAGTTCAGTTTATCCCAATGTAATTTTGAAAGTGATATTACATAGTGCCATTATCGTAACTATATTGATAGTATAGACTTTAAACTCTCTGGGCCGTATTCTCAAACGATGTTTAAAATAGACGGTGGTTAGGCCTAAACTGTGGTTAACTAAACGCACACTTAAAAAAACGCTGGTTAAATATTTTAACGAGTCGTTTAGCTAACCACGACATTTAAACGCCGTAAATATCATCCACGGAATTGTGACTTATCTTCGCCTATAATATTACGTGCGCGTAAACAATATTTATGTCAGGTAATGCCTTCCGTAGTTTTAAATGCTACACAGGAAGTGCACGGGCAAATTTCAAGAATGTTGTGTTATGCAAGGAGCTTTAGAATTTGTTCAGCCATGGAGAAAACACCGGGCCTATTTAAAACTGTTTTATGTCGCTGTGCTGCACTTATAATTCAATGCTATATCAGATACACACGAGCATAAAAATAGAAAGGAAAAACGGACGAGAAGAAATCAACTGAGGACTCGGGAAAAAATGATAACAGAAATAAAGAGATGACTCGTCTAACCCCCGGGTCTAACCACGAGTATCACATAGGCCTATAGCTGAAAATGTCAGGCACTTGATGAAAGCGTGAGGTTAAACACGCCTTAAACTACCCCCGGACCAAGTCTAAGTTTAACAACATTTTAGACATGTTTAACGATGTTCGGTTAAAATTTAAACAGCGTTTAAAGTTAACCATGCTTTGAGAATTGCGTTTATTTTAGCAGGCGTTTAAATTGCGATTTAAACAGTGATTAGCGTTAAACATCTTTTGAGAATATGGGCCTAGGTGTATGTACGAACAAGAACTTCCTTCTATTACAAGCCTGCGTTTGTATTCATTTTGGTATCAATGGAAACAGGAGGAACACCCTAGATGTAGCAATGATAGTTAAATTTGTATCTTATGAGTTTAAAAACAACCAAAACAAAACAAATAAAGAAAGCTGTAATTGAATACGGACCCCCCAAAAAAGTTTGGAAATTCTTGAAGGTCTCAATTATCATTTCCCCTGTCACAATCAAAGGTTTGGACGGGGTTAAAAATAACAAAATATATAGTTTGTAGGCATTTTTTCATCATTAGGCATTAATTTTTTATCTTTTCATCCTCCGGTAGCATGACCCAAGTAACCCCTCTTACCTATCCCAGAAACAAAATGAACGTGACAAATCCCACTGGAAATATTTGTCGTGATTACGATAATTTGAAACGTGATAGTTTTATAGTTGTATTACACCATCAAATTAGAGTGCCCTAAGCCTATATCACATGACATGAATAAAAAACCAAGTGAATTATGATATAAAACACTGACATCTACTTTGTAGTAATGACCCGGATCGACGATGGACATTTTACTTTTGAGACGTCATAACTGACGTTGAACTGATAACAACCGACGAGGCATAATGGTTTCCACGTCTTGACCACAAGTGTTTTGACTCACTGAGGGCTACGCAGACTGTCAGTCCGAGTACCCAACAGAGGCGTCATCAAACCCCCAAGTACGACCCGCTTGCAGCATCGGTAACAACGATAGCACCTGCGACATCAAATGGGCATCGACTTTGTCTACCTAGTCCTCCACCCAATCGTCTCTTGGTAAACAATTCATCTTTAAATGAAGTTTCAACAAATGTATTTTTAAAGTGATATTACCTACTGCCATTATGAAAAACGATATTGATAGTGTGGACTTTAAACTGTGATACGTAGAATAGTAATTTTCCTTCTAGTACAAGTTTTGTATTCATTTTGGTATCAACGAAAGAGGAGGAAATCCATAGTACAATGATATTAAGGTTTGGAAATATATCTTTAATGAGTTTTGAGAAACAAAACAAAAAAACAAAACAAAGAAAGAAAGCTGTAAAAATTGAATACGGACAAAAAACCTTTGGAAATTCTTAAAGGTCTCAATGATCATCACCTCGTCACAAACAAGGTTTGGACGGGGTTAAAAATAACAAAATTATAATATTTTGTAGGTATTTTGTCATCATTAGCCTTAAATTTTCATTCTTTTCATCATCCGATACTATGACGCAAAGTATCGTATCTATCTCACAAAACTGAACATGACAAATCCCACTGGAAATGTTTATGTCAAGATTACAATGATTTGAAATGTGATAGTTAATAGTTTTTATAACACCATCATTTGAGTGACCTAAGCCATACTATCACATGACATGAATAAAAAACCAAGCGAAATTATGATATAAAACAATTCTGACTCTACTTTGTAGGTATGACCCCGGAATCGACGATGGATATTCTTATTTTTGAAGACGTAACAACTGACGTTGAACTAATAACAACCGACGAGGAAATAATGGTTTCCACAGATCTTACCACAAGTGTATTTGACTCAACTGCGACATTAGATGGGTCATCGACTTTGTCTACCAGTCCTGCAACCCAATCACCTGGTGGTAAGCAATTCATCTTTTAAATGAAGTTCAGTTTATCCGAATGTAATTTTGAAAGTGATATTACATAGTGCTAATTTTAGAAACCATATTGATAGTATGGACTTTAAACCACTATGTATGTAAAATAGTAATTTCTTTCTATTAGAAGCCTGTGTTTGTATTCATTGCGGTATCAATGGAAATAGGAGGACACCCATAGATGTACATTAATATCAAGGTTTGGACATATATCATTAATGTGTTTTAAGAAACAAAAAAACAAAACAAAGAACGAAAGCTGTAAAAAAAACCTTAGGAAATTCTTAGAGGTCTCAATGATCATCACCTCGTCACAAGTACGGTTTGGACAGGGTTAAAAATAACAAAATTATAATATTTTGTAGGCATTTTTTCATCATTAGCATTAAATTTTCATTCTTTTCATCATCCGGTACCATGACGCAAAGTATCTTACCTATCCCATAAACAAAATGAACGTGACAAATCCCACTGGAAATATTTATGTAATTTTGAAAGTGATATTACATAGTACCATTATTAAAACTATATTGATAGTATAGACTTTTAAAACTCTCTGTGTATGTACGAAAAATAATTTCCTTCTATTATAAGCCTACGTTTGTATTCATTTTTGTATCAAATGAAAGAGATGGAAATCTATAGTACAATGATATTAAGGTTTTAAAATATATATTTAATGAGTTTCCAGTGGAAATTCTTAAAGGTCTCAATGATCATCACCTCGTCACAAACAAGGTTTGGACGGGGTTAAAAATAACAAAATTATAATATTTTGTAGGTATTTTGTCATCATTAGCCTTAAATTTTCATGTTTTTCATCATCCGATACTATGACGCAAAGTATCGTATCTATCTCACAAAAATGAACATGGCAAATCCCACTGGAAATGTTTGTGTCAAGATTACAATGATTTGAAATGTGATAGTTAATAGTTTTTATAACACCATCATTTGAGTGACCTAAGCCATACTATCACATGACATGAATAAAAA
>JAMKCH010032695.1:0-28560 GCA_023653785.1 Ophioderma brevispina
TTTAACAGAAGAACACGCACTCCGTATGCATGTTTCTCATGCTATGCACACTGTTTGACCGGTCTATTAATTGTGGTTTTAATATCAGTGAGTACGAGTCAAAATATTCATGTAATATACACATTTGTTGATTAAAGTTATGGAAAACTTAAGAGTTGGCCTACAAATTACCTGGATGTCTTTATCCTCATATCAATATCCCTATCTGTTTTGGGGTAGGTTATTTTTATGTGTAAAATATATATCTGTCCTACCAGTGGCCTAGACTATCATTTGAGAGCAAATTGAAGAAATTTCATATTTTGTGAAAATGTGCCAGTGCCGCTTTAATTTACCTGAAATACGCCCGAAATCTAATCAGTTCGAGAACTCTCCAGCCTGCTCCCTTCAACCAAGTTACATCATCATACGCCTTACGGAACTTCAGAAAACTTGTACACAAGCCTTGCGGGAAAATTTTAGTTAATTATGCAAATTAGATACTTAATTAGCATATTTTACGCCCAAAATCTAATCAGGTCGAGAACTCGTGGACCCGCTTCTTTCCACCAAGTTACATCATCGTAGCCCTTACGGAACTCCAGATAAATCGTACGCAAGCAGTGAACACGGACGCCGCGCAGACACCATGACAGACAGACAGACATACTTAGCCAAGCTACATTGTGGGTTTCTTGGTGTCTGTACATTGTGGGCTATAACATTAATTAGCTCCACAATGTAGTTCTGTACTTACAGACAGCCTCACAATGTAGTTCTGGTGAGAATTACAGACAGACACAAACAGACTGAAACATTTAAGAAATAAAGGGTGATGCAGTATCGTTTATGGGTGAATAATGTGTCCGAGGTCGGAAAAACGAAATAATGGGCGAGGCACAGCCGAGCCCATTATTTTAAGTTTTTTCCGGCCGAGGATACATTATGAGCCCATAGATGAGACTGCAAACCCTTTATTTCTATTCTATTACCTAAAACATCTTGATTTAATAAGAAAATGTATTTGCGACCCATTATTGCAGAATAATGGGCAGTAAACTGACCAATCAGAATGCTCCATTTTCAATAATGGGCAGCAGAGGTAATAGAATATGGTTTTTTCCCAATATTGATTCTGATACCATATAGGTCCATATGAACCCCCTAAGACCTGTCTAAAAAAATGGAAAAAACATGTCTTGTGGGGTTATCCCACAAGTACAAAAAAAAACCCATAATGTATACACCATACTTACTAGTAACCCCACAATGTAGCTCTCGTAAAAACAGACGGACGGACAGACAGACAGACGGCCAGACAGACAGATATCTTGATAATAACAAGGGAAAGTGGACATTTTTATTGACAAGAGAAATTGAAAAACTTGGTGACTGGATTTGGCAGTACTATAAGATTTTGAATTGAGTAAAATTAGTAATGTTTTTTAAAAGATATTTTTAAAAGCTGGTTTAAATTAAGAGATGTGTATAGTCAAAAGAAGTGCAACAAGGTGCTTTGGTATAACTCAAATATTTGTGTCAATAATAATTGCGTTTTCTATCGCAATTGGAGCAAACATAAGGTTAGTTTCATTTCTGATCTTATTCATAATGATCATCTTATGAGTTTCTCTGATTTCAGGGATACTTATCCCAATATCACATGTAACTTTATTCAGTATTATGGTATCCTTAGGGCCATTCAGAAAAATTGTAAAGCTGATTGTGCAGCTTTGTTTACAACCAGTGGTAAAAGGGAGGAACCAGATCACCTGTTGTCACAATTGTTAAAGGAGCATAGAGTGTGTAAATTTGCATGTCTGAGACAGAGTGTGTGCCCTGTCTCACAGCAGTATTGGACAGTGTTGCCAAACCCGCGATTTGGTAGCCCAATTGGGCGACTTGGAAAGGCTTACTGCGACGGCCAAAATTTTTACCGCGATTTCTTGGGTCAAATTTTTAATACAGGTTTCTATGGGACTTCCGGTGTTGCCCGCGACTTTTTAGCGATTTGGGCAACTTTCCGACCTCATTTACCGCGATTTGGGCAAATTATTTTTGGCTATGATCTTTTTGATCAGCTAGATCCAATTGACAATTGAGGCAAAGTGTATACAATGGCTTTTTAATGCACTTTGGATACATATTCTAGATATTTTCAGTTTAAAATGATTCATAAGATTTGGCCAACAAACATTTTTTTTGAAAATAATTGGTTTGAGCGAAAATGAAAATTGTGCTTTTTGTGATGATGTAAGATAAAGTGTAAAACATCTGATGTGGGAGAAAAATGGAACCAAAGCCTTTTGGAACAAAATCTCCTGGATTAGTAATGATTTAGGAGATAATTTATTACTTGTTTTTCAATCAATTTGTTTTGGATTGTTTAATGAAGAGCACAATATTTTTAAAAAACCAGATTATTTTGTTAGGAAAACGGCATATCTATAGGTGCAAAGTTGAAGGGAAACCTTTGAATTTTCTAGTGTTTAAAGAATGGGTAAAAGTAATTGAAAGGGCAGAGAAACATTGCATCAAGAACTGATAGAATGACTTTTCATGTAAAAAAATGGAGTTTGATTTTGGACTGAATTCTCATGTGGAAGGTCTGCAAGTTTGTACAAGCATGGCATTGTATTTGTGTGTATTTGATGTAGTGTAATTGCTTTGTCTTTTGTGTGAGGACTGGTGGTCTTTTTATGTATGTTTTCTTCCCCAATCTCCAGGCCAAGTACAGGTAATAAAGAAGTAAAAAAAATAACTTAAGTTCTTTTACCATAAATCATGTATGCATACATTCGAGAATAACCTGGTCTTACAAATTCTGAAAGTATCGCATTTAGTGGAGGAGCTAGGATCCCAGGTCAAACATCATCGTTTACCCACCCCTCACTACAGAAAAGGTTTGACCCCTTCGGTAAGTTGTATGGACCCTCTCTTCAATGCTTAAGGTAGGTAGTACTCTCAAATTGTGGTGTCACTTTTTCAGTAGGCCAATTTAAGTTTACACAGGGGTCAAACTTTTAAAAAAAAAAAAAATTTGCTCCATCAATGTTGAAATGTATGCCATATTGTCCGTCTTCATAAGCATTCCAAAAATGTATATTTTTTTTTACACAACTAGTACCAATGGTTGGAGTTTATAGGGTAAAATGGCTAAATGGTAAAAAAGGTCAATTTCTATTTGTACAGGAGGCAAAATCGTAAAGTGCTCCAATTTTGTTGAAAATGATAGAAGTTGTTCATCTAGCTAATGAGTCAAAATCAGGATAGTTTGTACCATCTGTCAAGGCATAGTTAACCTATTTTATGGGACAAAATGGTCATAGGTCAACAAACCCAATGGTGTTGACCTTCTTTCTTTGAACTCTTATCTCCGTAAGTAGCATTTAAAACATAATACAAACTATACTTTTATGATCCTCTAACCTCAGGCAATAACTTGCAAGTCTTTTAAAATATAATCAGATTAACTTTTAATGTTTTGACCCTGTACAAATTGAAATAGGGGGGGGGGGGGGGGGGGGGGGGTGACCTTTTTTGGACCATTTTACCTTATAATAACTCCAAAACCAATGGTCGTATGTGTACAAACTATACATTTTTGGAAATCCTTATGTAATCGATGGACAATAATGGCATACATTTCAATATGATTGGGTCATTTTAAAAGTTTTGACCCTGTGTAAACTTAAATTGGCCCCTATTGAAAACGTGGATACCACAATTTGAGAGTACTAACACCTAGCATTGATTGACGGTCCATACTAACTACCCAACGGTGTCAAAACCTTTTCTGTAATGTGAGGTAACGAACTCCTTAAATAAGGCCCCCCCTGAATTATTCTGCTCCTCCTCTAATTACTGCACAAGTCCTTTATCTTATTAGATTTGGTTCCAAAGGAATCAATTGACCTATGTCATAATTATATGCAGGCATGTCTTTACACAGATCAATGAAAGTAAATTTGCCCTTCTGGAGACTACAAATCAAACCTGAACATTCTTGTCAGTCAATTTTCCTTTCTAAATTAATGTTTGTTGTAATTGTTAACATTCTTAGAGTTTTTAAAAAAATGTTGGGCTACAATAACCTCTGGGATGTATTAAAGGTGGCAACGAGAGCTTTTGAGCCACCCACAAATGTGTCATAAAGTAATTTCAAATAGATTAGACCTCATAGATTTCTTACCTGGTATTATCCTACAAATGCTTAAAAGAGAAAAAGGTGATTTGGATTTGCTTATATTTCAATGTAAAACATAGGCTGATTTCGTATTTGCTCCCTATACGAATTAGAAATTGGCAACAATTTTTTACCAAAGAAACATTTCCTCAGCTTAATCCTTTCAGATGGGGATTATTTTTTATGAAGCTTATCAAGGGCAAAATCAGAACTTTAGATTTTTAGGGACACTTAGGTGAAATCTCTTGTTGCCCTTTTAATGTGTGTATTCAACCCAACAACAAATGACCACACAGCAATTTGTCTAAAATTGGCCTTTATAAAATCCTCACATTTTCTGTTCCTTTTCAATGATTTCAGGAGCTGCACTCCCAGCTCCTGCCCCTTTCTATGCTCTGTCTTCTAAGTTGAAACCCATGTGAAACCTTTCACTTAAATTATTTTCTTTTTTATATATTTTCCATATTTTTTAGGTCCATGGAAATCCAGGCAAAGTAGGTCCTCGGGGGATCATGGGAATACAAGGAACAAGGAAATGAAGGTCACCCTGGGGTAAAAGGTCAGAAAGGATACTCATGGCCTTCCTGCTCAGCACCACCATGTCAGGCATTTTCCTGCAATAAAAACTTCTAACCATCACGTCAGTTCAGGATCTGAGATCATCACATTTGAGGTAGAGGACATAATGTAGTGATGATTTCAATCCTAGTACCGGTGTCTTCACATGTCGCATACACGATTGTACTATTTCTCATTTACATTCCTACCGAATTACCTTAACCGATTACCCAAAGCATGCTTATATCCTATTTTGAACAAATGGCAGCCGTAAGCCAAGATCTATTTACAGATTCAGTCAGTCGCTTCTGTCATGCAAGTCCGAGTTTTATCTTGTCCCTACCGGTGGGTGATGAGGTAACACTCACAGCTGAAGCACCACCATTTATTGAAAATCAGAACACATTACTAATACTTTCAATGGCTACCTTATTCATGCTACTTAGTTGAATGACTTATTATTCTTAAGTCAAGGAATTAGCAAAAGATCCCTTATTCAATGCTAACTTAGTTAAATACTGTATTCCTAAGTCAGAAATTAGCGAAAGATAAATGAACATAAACAATCCTTTCAAATTAACTACTTATGTCCAAAATTGGAAACATGCCAGGTCCTAGGAGGTTAAAAACTTTTCCTTTCATCTCATTTTTAATAACTTAAATCAAATTTCAATAGGCAATTACTGCAAAGTCTATAGAACATCCGAATAAAAAAGTTTCATTTAATTGTCAATGCAAAAACAAATTCAAATGTGCATTTCCCTATATTTGTGAACGAAAGTACAGAAATTTTAACACACAATGAAGTGACATTTAGGCTCTATATTGGTTTTATCTAATTGACTTGATATTGGACTACATTTAGTTTTTAAAAACCTAAAATCTCACTAAGCAATATTCACTTTGGTTCCTATAATCCAAAACAAATCAGTTTTAAAGTGTGCTGTCTAATTAAAACTTAGCTTTTTGCTAGCAATATGTAAATGAAGAACTTTTGTTTTCAAAACAATTCTAACTTCATCGGATATGTCATAATTTTTTTTTAGATGTTTCAATGGACTTTCTTGAAACTTATAATGGGTACAATGTAATTATGCATCACCACTACCCCATGCCCAAGTATCAATTTGGATATTGGATTCTGGTAGATTCACCCCTTTTTATTATGAGCCATCTTGAGCAAGTATGCAAATGAGCTCATTATATTCATAAATATGATGACACGTGCATGGGTATTACTTGCATGCACCATTACCCACAATCAGTTCTCGTCACATTTTTGGTGTATTGGGATCTGTAGAAATTCTAATTCCATTCCATTTCGATTTATGGTCCTCAAAGCTTCACACATTTAGCCAGAAAATTGTTTCAAAGTGGCCTCCGCAACATACATGGCTACTTTTGACTGAAATCATTTCTATTTCTCACAGCAAATAATGATTTAGACCTTCAAATTTCTTGTGCCTTTTATCTTGCATATTTTCACATGAAATATGGAGAAAAAATTGCCATTTAGAATCAAATTTTCATGGGGGGGGGGGGCTAAAATTGGGGGGTCCTTTTCAATTCACCACTGAATTGTTTTATTTTAAGGTTTTGGTCATCCCATCTCTCTCCCCTTTAAGTTACAAAACTTTTTTTGCCCTACATGTAACTTTGGACCATCGCATTTCAGAAACTGGGGAAAAGGTAAAATAAGGATTCCATGACATTATAGACCATAATGTGGGTTTTAGCTAGAAATTACAAAAATTGGGCAGCTGAATTTCTTAATGTTTTGCATGTGAAAGATTCAACCTAATTTAAGGGAACCCAGGAAATTGTTTTCTGATGTTATGTTGGAAATTCAGTAATGTAAAATTGGTTGATTTTTCCTCAATTTGTACATTAACATCGAATACCCAGTTGGATTGCTTTTTAAATCTAGTAGAAATACCTTTTCTGTCAATTAATTTCTTTAATATTAATCTGATACTACATTAAAAATATGACATGAAGTAATGTTTAAAGGTGCACTTCAAGATATTTCCATATCAGTGTCCCCTACAAATCAAAGGTACTGTCTTTTTTGCCCTGATGTAAAGCTTCCAAGCAAAAACATCCCCATCTGAAAAGGATAAGCTGAGACTATTCTTTGGTACAAAAATTGTGAAATTTCTAAATTTTCGTAATAGGAGAAAATACGAAATTCAGCACGGTTGTATATTGAAAATATAACCAACTCAAATCACCTTTTTCTCTCTTTTAAGACACCTCTGTGGCCAAATACAAGGTAAGACATATATTTTGTGGTGTCTAATCTATATGAAATTACTATTATGTAAACAATAAGTTGGGTGCCCTCAAAATCTCTCGTTGGCAACCTTTAACCACCCTAGCCTACCTGCGCCCTTTTTATAACACACAATCTTACAAGGGGTACATAATTCCCATTGGTTTTTTTTACTAAACATCCAATATACTTCCAGTAATAACTGTTTGGTACAACGTATAGCTTGAATATTTTTATCAGACATTAGTCTGTACATTGGAATTGGTCTACTTTCTTTCTGAAGAGTCCAAAAATGTGTCCGGCAGAAGAACGTGTGCAACGTATTGGGGTAGGTACTGCCTTTTGCATTTTTGTGAGTGAAATTGAACTTCTGTTTACGGTTTTTTGGTTAGAGGAGCAGACCTTGGGGCTATAAATTGAGGATGTTATGTGTTGACTTCTTTTCCAAGGCTTGTGTTGTGTTTTGGTGGAACAAAGGTAATTTTTGGATGAAGTACATGTCCAACCTCATTTATCCGGACACGTCGGGACCGGCGCTCATCCGGATATGCGATTTGGCCGGATATGCGATTGATGCTCAAACACAGGCTAAAGAGTGAAGTTCATTAGGGATTAAGTATGTGACAATGTATTTATACATTGCTATGACAAACTGTAACAAATTTTGAGTGTTATGAATGATATGAAATGGAAATAATGAGAAATAAAACAGAAATTTACCACTTTGTTTTTGCATGTGTATGTGTATTATTGCTATATCTAATTCGATATCTGGGCCTAGGATCGATCATCTGTCAAAATTCCTGACCTGGTCTGAATGGCTGATCGTTGCCTCTTTACTGGTGGCCACGGGTACGCCGAAACCGACGGACATTTACACAGCATTGTAACAGTTCCAGCTACGAGAGAACAGATTTTAAATCACTAAACAAGGATCTAAATCCCTGTTAAAAAACAAGAAAATCCATTATACGAGCTCGTGTTACGAAAGCTGCAAAGATGTGCAAAATTTGGAAGCTGAGAATGGCCAATCAAGTTTGTGCTAAATGACTTCAGGGTTTGGAAAGGTGTTTCTAGATATGAGTTGCACGTAGAATTTTAATTAAAAAATTGTTTGGTTTGAAAAAGTCTGTATGTGTTATTTATTTCCTTTTTTTTATTATTCGTTTTTTATTTTATTGATGCTCATATTGGTTGATTTATAGTGTGCTTAGATGGCCGGCACAATCAGTGTTTGTGTATGGAGTTTATGTACGGTTAAAATTAAATTGACCGCGTAGAACTATGTGCCATCGGGCCTGTGTTTCGGGCCGAAAAGTTTTTGATTACGCATTTTTATCACGTCATGGTGGCACAGGTATGATTTTTGAGGGATGTATTTCGATTGACCTCATCGTAGTGCAATTTCCACAGAAAACAAACCCGATAAAACTAAGATGACCTTGCGAGGTCACCTCCGCTCACTATCCCCTGAAGTTGTCCACACGGCACGACACTCCAAAACACTCCGGAGTGTTATCGGAGGTTGAGCTTCACCTCAAGTTTTTTAGGGGCTAAAAATGACCCTATCGATAAAACTACGGAGTGTAAAACCCCGAATGCGTCCCACGGTCAAAAACCCTGATCGACACTCCAGAGTTTGAAACTCCAGAGTTTCAGCCTCCGTGTGGACACGGATTATACTGTTTATTTTCTTGCTAACTAATAGATAAAATTTAAATAATTAAGAGCCATTGACTGTAAGAGCCATTAAAATACACCATGCTCTTTGTGTGCTGAAGTAACTAAGCATCTTGTTGAACTGGACATCAGATTTTGGGCGAAATATCGTGAATCAACAACTTAATATTACAGAACTGTGCTATCATTCCCGGGAACGGGGTCAATCCACAATGCATTGCAATATTGACCTGTGAATGATCTCTACCTTGCAAATTTCACTTGGGACATTGAAGTCGGTTATTTTCCCCGAATGCTCGCTCCAGTAGAAATTGCCCTCTCTCCAGTATCGTACACTATTTACCGGGGAAATATCTCACCGGTAAAATACTGGATGCTCAATAGAAAAACGCTATATGAGAGTGAGGGGGTGAGCAGGGCACTCAACTTTTTTGGGTACGGATATGTGTGGCCGACTTCCAACTTAAGAGCTTGGGAACTGATTTGTCTTTTAATAGGGCCCTTAGAATTAGAAAAAAAATTGGGGGGGCTCTGGGTAGGAGGGATGTGTGTCGCCCAACTTCTGAACTTAGGGAATTGGGAACTGATTTTTGTCTTTTAAATTAGGGCCTTAGAAAATGGATTGGAAGGAAATATGCAGGCTTTATAACTCAAATTTCCCAAAAGGGACCTCAAGAACTAAATTATGCTTCAACTGGGAGTATTAGTAATTCAGTGCTGGAGTGCTGGAGAGGCATGAAATGGGGTTTTTGGATAGGAGAACCCTGGGGTGGTTTGGAAAGAGAACCATGGGATAGTTGGGGGAAGTGGACCTGGGGTATTGGGAAGGGAAATCTGGGTTAGTTCAGAAAAGATCATGTTGTCTGGAAAGAGACCCGTGAGTCTTTGGGAATTGGCCATATTTGGGTTAGTTGGGAAAGGGCACCTGTGTTAGATGAGGAGAATCTTAGTTACTTGAGAAGGATGCTCGGTGGCAGCTGGGAAGGGGCTCTGAGACAGATGAAAAGGGGATCTTGTGTAGTTGAGAAGGGACACTGTCAATAAAGTGGACTTATATAGTTGCAAAGGGGTATTTAAACAGGGGCCCTAGGTAGGTGAGAAAAGTTTAACACAACAGGTCACTTCTGATAAGGTTCCGTACAACCCCCTGCCGCAAATCGCGAAAGTCGAGAACCGCGAAATTCTAGTTTTCTATTGGTATCAAAATAAGCATTCCCAACCTTACATCACTATGATGTCATAGGTCAAGGCAAGCATGATTAAAACTTGTACATTTTTTGATATTTTGCAAATTTGCTGGCTTGCAAACAGTATGAAATCATTCTGACATCATACTTGGCATGTTGGTACTCATTTTGGTATCAATGGAAAGAGGACCATAGTTATCCATTTGGTACCAACATCATATGTATCTGGGCTGTGTAAATTCTTAGTTGCCACCCAGAGGGTGGTTTGAGTCAATCCCACATGCACCAGTTTTGGGAAATCTCACCTCAATAGGGTCATGTGATCACATAAAAATCCTATTCTTAACACATAAAACCCTTGACTTTAACGCTCATTTTAGCCCACAAAGCGTTAGTACTTAGGGAATTTTTTGCATGATTTTGAAATGTCTTGTGGTTCTTAAACTTTTGGAACACTTTTTATCCCTAAGTACTGACATGTGTTTATTACAGTGCGGTATAGGCACATTGCTATGCATCATGGGATTGATTCAAAACACCCTCTGGGTGCCACCCTCCTATCCATCATTTCAAGATTGCCCTATACCCTAGACCTATACCCTGATTGGTGCTTGTTTTTCATGAAATGGGAGAGTGTGTCCCATTAGGATATTTGCCTTTGGGTCACTAGCTGGGATTCAATCGGGTACTATATTCTGCATTTAATTTATACCAGAACTATTGATTAAAACTAGAGTTCCACTCTCCCTATTGTTCATTTGGACTTGGGCAAATGAACCATGAGGATATCCCATCCTTTGGAGGGGACATTAAACCATCGGTCCCATGTAGAGAGAGTCATACCTGTAAATCACAGTCAGTTTCGAGAAGAGTAGGGTGGTAACCCCTGATTATCCCAAGCCGTCCTGGTCAGTTTCGAGGGATACCCCTTGTAGAGTGGTTAATCACTGTTGATTAACCACCAATCTTCTAAATCACATTAATCCTCCAAATTGTAATAAATAATAAATGAAAAGGAGTGCAAAATATAAATTGACAATTACATTATATCTGTTGGTACCAGAAAAGGGGTTATGGTAGGGTGAAAAAATAAATGGGTGTGGGCACCCCTTTTCAGTAAAAGAGGGTTTAAAAATTTAAAAGAACTTTAAAGGTCCATGGACATGCTTTAAAAATACTAAAAATATCTCCCCAAAACAGTTTCATTCACAGTATGTATCGGTAACAATGTAAAATCTGCATGAAGCAGTATTTGAGAAACCGTAGATTTGGGCATAACATCGTGGGTTTCAGACAAGCTTTAAAGGGGAATTCCAAACGAAAGTGATTGTCGTGCTGGCTGCGATGACCCGGAAGTGACGTCAGAGTAACAAATACGCGTCATGATCGTCATCGTGCACGTCTGTTTGGATTGCCCGAAAAGCAGAAATGCTTGTGAACAGGTTTTATAATGTGCGTGTGTACAGCGTGTGCTGCGTAATGGCACGTGATCCACAACGGCGCGTGCAACTTTTTGTTCGTTTGTTTTTGTGTGCTTTAGGCGTATAGGGTGCTTAAGGGAAAGCATGGATACTGTCAAATTATGGTGAATCTTGTCTACTTTTGAACCTTGGTTTCATGTCAAGAAAAATGGCCTAACAAAAAGAAAATCGCTTGATAGGATCGTCAACGTCTATATTTTTAAAATGCCATGGTCGTAATATTCAAACTTAGTAAGAAAGTTAAGACCACTTTTAGATAATAGCTGTCGGGATATATTTGAAATACATGGATTTTCATTCTTGCGTGTTAATTTTCATTTTAAAGTTTGATTTAAAATAATCAAATTTAATATTAGATATTAGCAAACCCTCTACACATTACATATTGGCTAAAAACAATAGGTAAATGACGATTTACGAAAATTTCTGGTAAATTCCGCGTCTTTGCCATCTGGCAATCTTGCACCGGCATGTGATAAGAAAAACGGGGTAAACTCTTCTCCACTGTGTTCTTACCTCTGTAAAGAGTAGAAGACTTAACTTCGATGAAATACAGGTAAGATAAATACCTTTGTTGTATTTTCTAGACACAATACATCGACTATACCAAAAGCGTGAACTTCTTTAAATTTCACATGGCCTGGCCTAGCGTCGTATCGATCGAGTGGTTTGTTTTTGTTTTGGTTATAGCTGGTACATGTGCGTTTCGGGGGTGTGCGTCTTTGTTACTCTGACGTCACTTCGGGGTCAAAGCCAACTCCAGCATCTTGCGACACGTTCGTGAAAACAGGAGAAGGCCCTGTCTGATTGGGTATATTTATCCTTGAAATTTAACACTTTTCCAATGTTCACTTTTAAAAATCTGTGTGGAGATGTGATCAGGATACTGTTGAGGTACAAAAATGTAAGAAATTAAGAAATATCTACTCAGCCGTATCCATGGACCTTTAAGCAAGATGCTCTCAACTGACATGTGAGCAAAGGGGTGTTTTGGTAAGATGGCCCACTTTTTCTGACACACTATAAACCTTTAAATTAATAAGCCACACAGTCTGTGTGGTTTATTCCTTTAAGGTTTTTATGAGTGTGTCAGAAAGAAGTAGGTCACCTTACGTAAACACCCTGAGCAAAGACGAATTGACATTATTTCTTCTTTAATCTCGGTTAAAGGAGGATGGCCTGATTTAAGGATATGAAGTTTTCATCTTGATAGATTGGCCTTCACTCCAAAACCCCATCTGTAAATTTTTGCACCAATATTTCAATTAGTTTTGATGCGAGAGCTAAAAACGTGATTTTGTAAGCCCCATAGAGTACTGTGTAAAATGAATTGGTTGACCAAAATGGGGCACATTTTTGCTTATAACTTCCAAACTAAACATCCTTTGGCTCTAAGATTTCACAGAGTAAATGAGAAAAATAGCAGCTTTCTTCTGATACCAAAATGTTGACCACTTCCGGTAAAATCTGGACCTTCTGGGGACGAGGCTATTAGCGATCGGGCCATAAAAAAAAAAAAAAAAAAAACCCAGAATGCATTGTAAAAAAAATCGATGATGACATCACACCAATGCAAGCATGCTTCATGCACGCATCTCGAGTTCATAATGGTAATATTTTAATCAGGCACAAAGCAACATTACAATCCAAATATCGGCACTTTTTGCTGTTCATTTTGACATGGGCCCCTTCGTAATGTTGTTTCTGTCCGTATTCTCTACTTTCTGTATCATCAATACATTCCGTAACAGGCATACATTGTATTAGTGTGATGATTCATGGCCTTTTGCAAGCATCCTGACATGGTTCTCCCTTATTGCAGCCCCATACCTGGACAGATAGTGAGAGTCGCTGGTTTCTCAGATCCTTAGACTATGGGACATGTCCTTCTATGCCTGTTGTTTGGAGTGCTTAACGGGGATAGGGGAAACCAATAGTAAATTCCATAATAAATTATTAAAATCATATAACCGTCTCTTCCCGCAATAAAACTGGCCCATTTTCTTGAACAATTAATAAATGTCACCTCAATTTCCTTCCCCAATGGATACACAAGATTTCAGAAAACAATGAAGAGCTAAGATATTCAACTTCGCCCGGTATGCGTAGACGAAAAACACTTCAGATTCCTTTTCATCTGGGTTTGCATGACCATTGTTATATGGTCTTGCAGTGGAAAATATTTCAGGTTTATCACCTCTCCAATTTAGACAGTATTTTTTCATAACATAGCACAATACTTCTCCTCTTCAACAAATAAGTAAATCTTGATTCTGTAAGTGCATTTCAATTAAACCTGGCCCCAATTTTTATCATTTATTTGAAAACCGGAAGAAAGACAACACAATCATGAAAGGAAAGTTGCTGGGCAAGCTTTGACCTAACAACTTTGTGCAGAACCAAAATTCGTACCTTATTGCTTTAACTTCTTTCAGAAGAAAACTTAGGTCAACGACCTATTAATTTATAAATGTCAGCTGTTTAGTAAGTCTGGAGTTTACCATTCATTTTCCTATCCATTACACGTCAGTAATTTTCAGGTGTTTAAATGTGGTCCACGTTCATAACGACTGCGGAATTTGGCACTTCCACGCAAATGCAATTCTATGCCAAAATCCGTTCGTAACAGGTTAGCCGGCTTTTGCATTCGATCATATATCATCTTGAACTATTAAATGTTGTTTGGTAACATTTTGAAATACATTAGCGCTCGTTTCACTGGTATCCACTTAAACACAGTTCCCTCTGTAGCCAGTGGTTACATCATCTCACGCCTAGATAGCGAGAGGACCGTGTTTGAGACCGTTTAATTTTTTGTCTTTATTTAATTCAATGCTCGCCAGTTTTCTCCAAGCGTTCTATATAATATTTTTTAACTGACGTGTAAACTTGTAGTGAATTTTCTAAAAGTGCAGTGGACCCTTCTCGTTCGTGTACACGTTTACACGCCCAGTACTACTGGTAGTTATTGTGAAGAGGACGTATTTTATTACTCAACCTGAAATCCATGAGGTGAAAACCCAGAATATTTTTCAAACTGGATGCAAATAACACTGGCTTCCGCATACAGGGCCGAGTGTTTGATTGAAGTACACTGTAGATTTTGTTAATTTTTGTTATGGTACTCTAGTGCAGGAAAAATTGAAAAGTAATACATGTTTTAAGACATTGTTATTTGCCATCACTATTTGCAAACAGGGACAAACTTTGGTGATCACAGCACTACATCCCATGAGTCTTGGGCCAATAGTTCTTTTGAGCAGATTTGGTGGTTGGATTGCACCTTTTTGCATAACAGTGTTAAAATAACCTTATTGCAGATCAGTATTAGAATACATACCGGGGGAGGGGGTCTCTCACATTGGGAGGTAGTAGGGTATAAAACCCCATTTTCAGGCACTTTTTCAGTTCGAAGACCCCCTTTTAGGAAAAACATTTTAATTCGAGACTGTACTTTTCATGTCCAAAGCCTATTTTTTTTTACTGAATTTTCTTCGGAACAGGCTCAAAAGTAGCTGGAAATTAGGTAAATCGCGGTTAATTTCCAAAATATTTGGAAATCTAGCGCAAGAGACCCCCATTTTTTTTTGCCTCTATCAGCCCAGAGCCTTACTTACCTCCCTACCCAAAATAGAGTTGAGTACCCCCCCCAGGAATACCCCCCCATTCCAACATGTGTGATCCAGTGAAAAAAGTGCAGGACTCATTATCATTAACTGTTTAAACCTTTTGAGATCGCGCCCCACCTTGGCCAAGTGTTTTGTCCCTGGGCAATACCACTATCTCGCATGTCTCACTTCATCCAGGTATAAATGGTGAACTGTTAGGGGTAGTCGTACTGTGCACCATTATAATTGGCTGACAAATTTTCAATATGTGAAAATGTGGATTTATCCGATAACAATCTGTTCATAAGTCCTTGGAAAACCTGTTTAATAATTGGCAGCTATGCAAGAGATAATAAGTTGAAACGCATTGTAACTATACTTTCTTTCCCCTCCCCATCCCCTCCCAATCAGTGTTGAAAATAATATGGTGGAGATTGCTCAAGTGTGTCGTGCTCACGCAACATTGAAATGAGGGGCGGGAACCAAATCTGCACAAAGTGTCCACAATTTTGAACAAGATTTTAGTGACAGCGGAATAAATGTTAAACCCTTTGAGAATTGTATAAAGCGCTATATAAATAATTGGCATTTTTAAGTAGCCAACTTGAAGAATTCAATTTCTTTATAGCCTACCATTTTACTATTTTTAATCTTGAACAAAATTAAGATTTTAAGAATTCTTTCAAGTGTTATTTTTCCCTTGATTTGGTAAAGTCCTAATGAAATCTTACATAGGCCCACTACATATGGACTCTACCAATGCAAGCACAAAACATTCTCAGATTTTATCTATCATACCAAATAACATAATCTATCATTTTTCCAACAGAACCTTGTTCCTATTATATGATAGAAACAGAACAAATTGTTTCACTTGATAAGGTTTTAGAGAGTTGTTATGCTCCTTGATCATTGTGAGAGGTAATAACATCACAACGAGTTGCTGCTACATATCATCTAACATCTGATTGATAAATATGAACAACCATTAAAGGATGCATTGGTGCATATACTGTTGACTGGTGGTGCAATGTCCTCTCAATCATGGACATGGAGCTGTACATAAGAGTATCCTTAAGAGATAAAGTTGAAAAAAGTCATGAGATGTTCAAAAGTCCACTTCATGTTTGCCTTTGATCACGTTGCCAACAACACTAGACCAAAACTACGAGTACAAAGCAACTGGATATATACCTAGCACTGAGAGAGAGCCACAACTTTTGTAAGTATTGCCTTCCATTTTTGTTATATAATTTACAACGTAAGAAGTTCAATAACACTTTAGTGGGGCAATGGGGTAGCCTAGGGCCAAACATTTGGTTTTTGTGCCATTTTACAAGTAACAAATATGATTTTTAATTCTTTGTACTTTTTGTACTTACAGCTTGAATTAATTTTTTTGGTAAAAATTGAAAACTACTGATTATGTGTTAAGAGATAATTAAGGTTGAGGGTCCCAGGAAACCCCCTTGCCCACCACTGGGCCACCTGGAGAAAAATAAAACACAAAATCTATTGTATATAATGTTAAATATAAACAATATAACAGATAAAAAAAGAATTTACTCCTTTATGTGTGGGCAGCCAAAGATTGGAATCGTTCATTTGGGTACTCTTTTTTTCCTTAACATATAAAGAAATTTGATCAACACTCTAGAACCCTCTGTAAACAATTCTTGATGTCCAAACGTCAGTCTATTTTTGCTTCTAATATATGCAATTTGGATCTTCTAATCTCTCCACATAAATTAAAATTAGTTTTAAAAAAAAATTATGACGTCACTCCTTACTTCTGGCCATATGAATTATAATTTTTTACAAAATGAGTAAAAAAAATAAAAAAAATAAAAAAAATAAAAAAAATAAAAAACTTAATTATTAATTTTTTAAATTTTATTTGCAAAATTTTTTTTAGTGCTGGGTCAGCACCAATCACTTAAGGAGAGGGTACTGGGGGCTGGAAAATAATATTTTTATCATACCTAAAAATGACCGACGGGTGTGTTTTATTTAAATTAAAACAGGTGAATGGGCAAATTTAAATTGGTGCAATTTGTATACAATGCATTTTCTGAAATGGCTACCCCGTTTCACATAAACACTGGAATTGTAGAAGACAATTTTGGGGTTAAAATATTTTTCTTAGTCAAAGTTCGACATTCTAAAGACAGGTTACTGTGAATTTGTGTTGAATATACATATTTATCACACAGCCATATAACCCTATCACTCTTAAGAACGTGCATTGCAGTAGATTGGGCGCTATCTTTGAAACAGCCACATATGCAAATTGCCATTACTTCATATTCATCTGACAGTTTTTGGAAATAGATTTTATTGAAAACATTTAGTTTGACACCAAAAAATCTCCTTCAGCTACATAAGAGATATAAGGTCATAAAAATAGTGGTGTATGTAACCCCATGACTCAGACAGTTTTGGAGATTTAATTTGGGGATGTGGGACTTCAAAAAGAGGAACCTTTTTTCTAAAAGTGGACTTTTTGGGTAAAAGTGGACCTAGCCCCCCCTAAAATGTCCTTTTTTTTTTTCGACCTTTTGACATTTCATTCCGCACCAAAAAGTGGACTTTCGTTTCATATTTCTCAAATTAGGACCTTTTTAGTAAAAAATCATCAAAAAGTGACCGTTTTCCCTTTTGTTGAATTTGTGGGGTGCGGGCGGGCCCGTACGGGCCTGTAGAGGACAGCTTGCTTCTGCCTTTATATGACAGCCATTTTGGAAAATGGTGCCTTTTGTGGCAAATTGGCCATCACCTATAATTTTTGTCATGTATTTCATGAACTACATACTTAGAATCTAAGGAACATTTTCACCTAATGCGGCAGTACTTAGTGTAGTCACTATCAGATGAAACGGTTGACCTTTAACAAGGCATCAGGATGCGTGGCTTACTCCAGAGGTGTGGGTTTGAGTTGTGGCAATGAGTTGAAACCACTTATAGAGGTACACATCAACAATGGCATGCTAAGTGATAATTCCCATATCCTAACTTCCCTTAAAAACTGCATTTTTTTTTCCACTTTTCAAAAAATCACAGAGCGGACACCGTCTTGTTTTTTAATGGAACAATTGCCCCTAATCCTACCAAATATTCTACCGATCTACACCAATTTTTGCGGTGATCGTCAGAATGTAGGCTTTTTTCCGAAAAGGATGTTTAGGGATATATGCCTATAGCCGTGAAATTTTGTCATTGTTGAGGCCAAACAAAAATCAGTTTTGTTCACAGAGATTGTCCAAAAACCTAAATGTACAATGCACTTTTCATTTTAATTTAAAAAAAAGAAATTGAAAAGGGTTTTCCCCAGAAATTGCTCGACTTGGCAATTGGCACGTCAAGACAGCATACTTGATTGTCCAATATTAGTTTATAAACAAAAATATTGATTTTGATCACTTGATATCTTATAAAATTGAACCGTTCTACTATCATTTCTGTTTTTTGTCTAAAAATGCAAATCTCCTCAGTAATAAAGAAAAACAACAAACAAAATATGGTAAAATGGGGGGGGGGCTCCATATAAAGCAGGTGGCTACTACTGGCAACAAACTTGAATCCCCTTCTGAGGGCCCACTACTCCATCAACCACTTGGCTCCCCCCACCCATCACCCAACCCATTGGATCCTGTATCCATCAATTACCTGACTACCCCCATCCCCACCCACAAACCAAAAACCTCCACCACACCATGGAATACTGACTTTGTCCTTGTCAACGTCACGATTCAGTACTCCATCCAAGCCAGGGGCAGCAAAACGCTACAAGAACTAACAATATACGTGTTTAAAAACCTAATTTTTGCACAATTTATTGCTTAAAGGTGTGTAATCAGGATTTAACCCGTAAAATTTAGAGAGACATTTATGATTAGGAAGGGCTTGTGTATGGGCCAGGCCCTTGAGATTATAACAGAATTATTTACAGTACAATTAACTGCTGTTTTCTCAACTTTATTACAACTTTGAAGAAAATGACTTTCTTAATTTTACAATCTTCCCCCATTTTTCAAATGTCCAGAAATTGTAAAGCAAATCTACATCCTCTATTGACCTGATTATATGGTCATACCTTTCTCTCCGTGCCTAGCGTCTTTTGTTGTTATCTATTGTTTTCCCGTGGCGTTATCTACTACGAATCGGGTTCGAGAAGGCTACCCGGGCGTTTATTTTTCATAAAACGCTCTAGACTTGTATTTTTTACTAACATGCAAGCGGAAGTCGGGGCAAAACTAAACCGCGGTCACGTACATGGTTCTAGAAATACAATGTCCTGACAATTATATACCGCGGCGCGATCTGGTCTTATACTGATGGCAACTAAGATAACCAATCTATGGTGTCCAAACTATGCAACCTATGGTATTAAAACTTGAGGCGGTATGCTACCTGTAAAAAACTTTAAAATTGATTGCTCTTTACATCAAACCTTTTCTCATAAATGGACATACACAATTTTTTTTTTTTAATTATTTAGTTATTTATAATGTTTGGAATATTTGATTTTCATTGTCATACCTGTCTTTTAAAAATGTGGAAAATTAAAAAAAACAAAAAAACTAAAAAATTAAAACAAATAACAAAAATACCTACTCCAGACATTAAGATTTGGACCAAACACTGGGTTAATATATAGGGTTACCCCCACAAAAAAACAGTACTAAGTCAGTCTCAACCTCTTGGTATCAGCTTGCGAATCTCCCCATCCGACGCGTCATTTCCATTTGAAAGCAAATGCTGCATCACAATGTCGACATCACACAACACATAAAGATACTTACATAATTTAGAAATATACTAAACGTGCGGTCACCAGATCAATTGGTTTATTTTGTTTTCCTTTCCATCTTAACAACCCTATGCATTGCATCAAATGGTGCTAAAATAAAGTGGTAAACACTGATAACTCTTTGTATTTCTTTCTGCACGAAATAATCAATATGTTCAAGGTGAATAGGTTAATAGTCTTTTTTATGCCGATAGGCCTTGGTTTGATTTATTTCATTCAAATTTTACTCCAAGGATCAACTTAAAAATACATGATATATTTGCTTCTTATTTTAGCAAAGCACAAATCAATTCCGATTGCAAGTTTAAGCGTTAAATACTTAAAAGCTTTCAGTACTCGAAGTATGTTCCAGAGCAATCAATCCAACCCATTTGGAATTTGGGTAACGCTCGTCAATAGACGTTGAACTAATGACAGTGTTTTTAAATTGTTAAATTTAAATTGGCGACAATTATTTTCGTATCAATCTAATTTTTTATCATGTTTTTAACCAAAAGATTGTTTAAAAACAAATGTTATTTTTATATTTACTCTACGTGTTAATGCTATATAATCAATGTGCTATTATGGCGTTCGTAAAAATACAAGTTTCCTTCCCCCCCCCCCGCGCTTGACTTGTTAACCTCGGTCTCGGCGGCCGGTGGCCCCTCGACCGATGTTAACCACGTCAAGCGCGTCAAGCTGGGTTATTTCACGAACGCCATCTAGCTGATTGATTTCTATATCAAATATCAAGTTATTAAACCCTGATCTAATGTTATGAAGCTTAACTTGCATTTGGTTTATAGCGCTTCCCATCCTGTCACCACCAACTCACTACCAACTCAACCCATTTATTTTAGGAAAACTTTCCCACCTGTCCCACAGATCATTAAAAATTCACTGATCCTGTCAACCGCTAGTACTTATAAAATTTGTCGTACAGGATCTCCTGCCTTTTGGTCTTTGTTTTTTTTGTTTTTTTTTCAATTTGACGTTCTGGCTTTCTTAATAAACCCTGTCCACCGGGGGGCTGATGTGAGGCCAAAAATGGGGTCTCCGCAACTAGGTTGCAGACAATTTACATAAAATTAGGCTTGTCAATCTCCCCAATTTACAAGCTACTTTTTGAGCAGTTTTGAGAAATTTGGTATAATATGGCTTTGGACATGAAAAGTCGGGTCTCTGGAAATGAAATTGTCCTAAAATTGGGGGTTCAAATGAACGAAAAAGAGCCTGAAAATGAGAAACATGGCGGTACATAACCATAGCCTTCCTCCCATGTGAGAACCCCCCTCCCAACCTGTACATTTAATTGTTTTGGCTGTCATACCCACATTGAAACATTTTTAATTTTTATGTACCACCTTTTTACCATTAACATTAATTTCCAATTCACCCCAACAACAACATGCACCCAGCCAAACACACACAAAAACAAAATGCATCACATCCACAATATTTGATGAAGTGGCATTCAAAGGAAAAAGAATCTTTTTAGTTGTCATACAAAGGAAAATTTTCTAAATTTAAGAGGTAACATAACATACTCCATGTGTGACAAAATCATATTTGTTCACTACCTAATACCTAGTTGTAAAATTACTAGGGGCATTGGTAGTATGAAGAACTGCAGAGTGCAGGTTCTGACCATTGCTATATGCCAAAACAAAACCTCCAGTCTACACATAATGCACATGTGGTGTATGGTCACTCACACTGTACAATTACTGCCCTTGATGTCCAAAAAATGGTTCCCTGTTTCTTAATAGAGACCCTACTAACAATCCATGCAAAGAGTCGCCAGACACGACAGTGGACCAAGAGTATTGACTATAATTTTATTTTTTCTTAAAAAATATGATGTTACACATTGTTACAAAGCACTTCTGTGCGTTTTCTTGATAGTTAGGCCCCTGTTTCTTTCTTGCGTATTAATGTATTCCACGGGGGTGAGTGGTTTTGGGCCCTATAGACCTTTTGCTCGGCTCCTCCATATCACTGTTTTGGTTTTCATCTTGTGTAGTAAGTGTAATAAGTTTTGATGAACATATTGATCGAATCACACCCAGCACTCTCTTAAAAACTTACTTCGACACAAAAGTCCTTGATATAACACTAGGGAAGACCAGGTCATAATGCAGCCCTAGGGTAAATACACTATAGTAGCTATATCGTATTTTGACACAACTCGTTCTCTCCTCCACCAAATGTGAAGATATAAGTGCCAAAGAAAAGGGTCGGTTTCCACCTTACACTGAATCGGGTATACAATTATATTGTTGTCCTCAAAACATTTCTTATTATGTGAATTTCCGTTAAAATCTACTGAAAGAGTCAAAAGAGTTGGTCACTTCCTGGCCCCCCCCCCCCACCCCAAATCAGATTTAAGTCATTACTGGCTGTACAGACACTTACCACTTACCCCAACTTAATTGATAGAGATTTGTACCTTTGCAGCCCTGTAGCTTTCTTACTTTATGCAATGTTCCAGTTTGAAAAAAAAAATACCTTATGAGAATTCACAGACTTATCCTTCATTTAAAGCTACTCCTGCATTTTGACTTTTCAACTTTCAAATTGAGAGGACTAAATATGGAAAAGTAAAAAAGGAGAGAGGGGGCAGCAGAGAGGACAAGAGTGGAGAGAAGAAGGAGAGGACAGAAGAGGAAGGGAAAACGTCGAAGATTAGTACGGAACGGAGGCCAAGTGAGAACACGGATGGAACAGAAGAACAGAGGCAAAAAGGGCGGCGGGAGAAAAAGGAAGATAGGGGAGAAGGCGGGGGGATAAGAAGGAGTGTTACCACCGTCCCTTTCCTCTTTCCCCTCTCTCTCTTTTAAATATTTTTGCAAATGACCTATGACTTCTAGATGACAATTTAACCTCAAGATCCTTGTGGTCAGTGTTTAAACCCACCTACAAATTATTGTTACCAGGTTGGTTGCTATTACTCAACAGCTGTTTTTTTTTTTTCAAAAACCAAATTATCAGACATTCATAACATAAATAGTTAATTTCATATTCAGCTCCACAAATTAAGTTTTAACTTGTTATTATTTCTCCTCAATTGGACAAGTAAGAAAAGAATATTAAAAAAAAATTGCTACAAAAACCGAAACATTTAACTAAAGATACATACATATTTAAACAAAAACTGGTTTGAATCTCTGATTATATAATCAGTAATGAAAACATGAAGCCAGGAAATAACTTTAACATATGTTTGACATGTATTTTGAAATATCTAGCACATAGTCTATTTTCTTTCCATTGCAGAATCAGCCAGACTTTCAGATTCCACATTTTTCACTTAGAAGACATCTAAATGATGGCATCTCCAATAATCTCACTGACCA
The DNA here is from genome assembly GCA_023653785.1 of Ophioderma brevispina. Taxonomy (NCBI): domain Eukaryota; kingdom Metazoa; phylum Echinodermata; class Ophiuroidea; order Amphilepidida; family Ophiodermatidae; genus Ophioderma; species Ophioderma brevispina. Next base: position 23,100 of record JAMKCH010032695.1, read on the forward strand.
TAATTATTTCTATGCTGGTCACTCTGAGTCAAGGACAGAGTCCTCATCAAGATGGTCAACAGCAGTCTGGATCCTGTGTTTGTCCAAGCAATGCTGGCTTCCTTACTGGCCCTGCAGGACCACCGGGTGTTGCAGGACCACAAGGGTTGGCTGGACCTCAAGGACCACAAGGTATATTTGCAACATGATAGTCATTATGTGATTATACAAGTCAGAAATGAAATCTTCAAAGTTTGTAGCATGTTTGTGAATGCTACCTACAGAACCTAATTATAATCTATAGTCTTAGACTCTAAGGTCCGTATGCACAAAAATTTAGACCAGGTCTAAAGTTGGACCTGGTCTAATTCAAATTTAGGTTTGTCCAAAATTGACAGTTATTCACAAGTAACTATCAAATTTCAAAGACTAAAATGCAAATTTGAAAAAAAAAATACAAAATACCACATGTCGATGCAAAGAAAAAAAGTCTTTCCTGGTGGTACTAAATTACTCTTTAGACCAGGTCTAACGTTATACTTGGTCTAACGTTAGACTTGGTCTAAATCGTTTGTGCATATAGACTTTAGGTCTGTATGCACAAAAGGGCTGTGCATATGGACCTTAATGGTTACCACAACTAATCACGATTTGTGTTTAAGTGGTATCTACATTTCTTTTTTCAATATTGATCTTTTGTACCTGCTCATGTATGTTGAGATGAAAAACAATGATTGATTTAGTCCTATAAATGCAGACATTGCTTATTACTACACATTTAGGCATTTTTTGGTAAGGGCACTATTTTATCCTTTTTCATTGTCATACTTTTTGGTCCCATCATATTTGGTAACATTTATTATAGCCATATTTGGAAGTTCCCAATTAGAGGTTAAAGGCGTTTGTTCCAATCTGTGCATCACATTCGCTGCTTGATATGAGTGCCTGCCACTTGCATACACCCTCCACCAAGAATCGTGGGAAACAAACTATAAATGGTAATGCATATTGAAATGCCCTATTCATAAATGGATATGAAGGCTGAAATTTTAGGATGAAAATCAGAAAAATACGATCTTTCAACTGAAATCAAAATTGATACTACTTCTGGGTAAATCAGGGGGTTCCAAAGTTATTGGAACAAGCACCTTTAGTAATAATAATAATAATAATAATAATAGCAGAGATTTATATAGCGCCTTATGCTATTTGGCCTCTAAGCGCTTTCACAAATGACTGCTGATCACTGTGGCCCAACCCTACCATAAACCATTTAGCATCATTTCAAGGGATGCAGCAGATCGGGATCAGCGCTTTCCCTTATCAGCAAACATGCATCGAGATAACCATCGCAGCTGGGACCAGCTTCCCAAATATCGCATGGGTGAATCAGGACAACCAAGCGGTTAATTTCTTGTCCAGGGAAATTACAAGATAGCCGAATCTCACAGGGCTCGAACGCACACCTATACGCATGGATGAGCACAATACACTGGAGTCAGTGTGCTTAACTGCTTAGTAACTGCATGCTAGCTGTTTTAAGGTCATTGCTTAAAATCAGAGAGATTCATTCTTAAGCATTCCCAAATTTTGCATTCATCTTGTTTCGTGCTTTTATCTTCCCTGTATGTATCAAACAGCCCAAGGCCACTTTTTTGTTTTAGCCAATCATCAACTACAATGGTCGTACAATGCCCTCATATGAGCAAAACCCATGTATTTGGTATTCTTATGGTGGGTACATTATGAAGTGCACTGTTAAAATATGCAGCCATTATAAGATATCAATGACCTGTGTTGATGTTAGCATCTTTTGGCCAGGATGAAATTTGATAGGAACACAAGCATTGCACCTAGTATGGCTCAAATTTCCTCAAAGGCAAAAATTGATTACTGTCCATTCAATTAGCTTAAACCCTCAGTTTTTAATTAATATTAGCAAAGGTAGAGGTGTTGGGGAAAAATCGTGAAAGAAAAGTTTGTATTCACAAAATTACCCAACAGGATTTTTAAATTTCAAAACATATGGATGGAATTTTACCTACAAATTTATTGAAATTTGACCCTTTTCCCCTCAAAGTTGCAAATGATCTGTCCAATGTCTGGTACCATTAACAAATGACGTGTGAGGTGGTCTTTAGTATTATACATACGAGGTAGGAAGCGACTATCGATGTAGCAATACCCACTGTGATCAATATCGGCGAACCAGAAGACCTTGGTCAGACAGTGACCTGCACATATTGTGCCATCTTCTCTTAAAAGGACATAATACAAAGAATGTCTTGTACATTTGTATTTCTTTGAACGTTTGAAGCGACCTATTTTTGTCTATAACAATTCGGATAGACACAGGAATAAAATCCCAGGAATTAAATAGACGCTATTTATACATTACAAGCATTGTTCATGATATCAATCAATGTCTTCTACTGTCAAAGAGCGATGCAACGTTTTACACACCTATCTTATAAATGGAACATTCCTGAAAAGTTTATGCTCATTACGAATATTCGGCTTGTTCTGATTCCTTGCCGATTGATGGCCAAAATTCGCAGAAATTGAATAGAATTGGGCGTGAAGAAATACTTTTCAGCATGCACCTTCAAAATCTTGTTGGGTAATTAGATGAATACCAACTTTTCTTTCAAGATTTTTTCCTGACAACCAATACCTTTATCTAATCTTAATTAAAAATACAAACATCGGTCCTCGGACTGCTTGTGTCGCCTGCCGTCGCGGTTTGTGAATGATAGGTCCAACACGACCTTTGCCTTTGATGTGACCTTTGACCTTGATATGTGACCTTTGACCTCAAACAAATGAGGGTTTGCATGTAAACTCCCTAAACCAAGTTTGATTCCAATTGATCTTCAATTTTTCAAATGAGGCCAATTTTACATTTTCAGTCTATTTTACAACTTGATCTCACATGACCTTTGACCTTGGTATGTGATCTTTGACCTCATCAACAAATGAGGGACCCCATGTTGCACCTATGATTCAAGTTTGGTTCCCAATGAACTTCAACTTTTCAAATAAGGGCATTTTACATTTTCAGGCCTATTTTACAACCCCTTGAGCATCCCATGACCTCACACGGTCGTGTGGTGCAATTTCGGGTCGTGTGGTGCAATTTCGGGTCGTGTGGTGCAATGGTCAGAGCATCGGACTTGTAATCTCAGGGTTGCAGGTTCGAACCCCCGCTCGGCATTGCTTCCACTTTAATACAAGGCCCTAGAGTAAATAAGGCCGTCTACGAAATCAACCACGATGATTGACTTTCCAGACGTAAAATGTTTCTTAAATGTAATTGGGTCATACCAGCTTGGCGTCGATGTAGCTTGTCTATTCTGCCGAGTTTCCCAAAGAGAAGTTACCGAAACAGAAACAGACCTTTGACCTTGGTATGTGACCTTTGACCTCATCAACAAATGAGGGATCCCATGTTGCAGCACTATGATTCAAGTTTGGTTCCCAATGAACTTCAACTTTTCAAATAAGGGCAATTTTTACACATTTTACAATCCCATTTAACACTTGACCTCACATGACCTTGAACCTTGTTATTTGACCTTTTATGACCCATCAACAACAAATGGGGGTGCCATGTTGTACCTGTGACCCAAGATTTAGTAAAATCACCTCAAGTTTTTGGATATTACAGGCAAATGATTATTAACCCTTTTTCACAACAGACCACAAGACCTCACTCCTACGACAACAACGACATCAACTACAACAACAACAGACATCAACAACACAGTGGACAAAGTGATCCCTAATGTGTCTTCCTTTCCTGCGTTAGGGCAGGCGATACACAAAAACCTAGGTCCTAAGCTAATTGAATGGACCATAGTGTGCCTATTCCAGTTTTTGTGCATGTAGATGGTAGCATATGCATTTTAGAGAGACTCAAAATCTGTCAACAAGACACAAAATATTTTATTTGTTTACATTATTTATAGCAAAGTATTACAACAATATTGTCATTTTTAAAAAAACTAAAAAAAAAAATATCACCACATAGTTACAATTGTGGGCTATTCAATAAGAGCTGATTGCTATGAAGCTACTATAGTTTTGGTTAATTTTTTACACGTTTTGGACTTAAACTTTTCGAACGAAAACCTAACCAAACTGGAACACACACACATACGGACATGCGCGCTTTCGCAAAATCACCCTCTGCTTTTCAAGCCATGGGAATAAAAATCCCCTCTGCTTTTCAAGCCATCGGGATAAAAACAAAATTTGTGCAAATGACTATTCCAAATCTAAACACACAGGTTTGACAGGACCATCCGGTGATCCTGGAGCAAATGGAATTCCGGGCGTACCCGGTCAATATGGCTTAAAGGGCGAGAAAGGCGACATCGGTCAAGGGTTAAAAGGTCAATCTGGTGACCCTGGCCAAAAGGGCGACCGAGGCTTGGCTGGCATATCTGGTAAGTTACAGTAAAGATTACCTTTCATTTTGATAACTGAAATGAAGCTAAAATATGTGCAATTCTTTAAGGAATAATTTGCTTAGGCCAAAAACAAAATATAGTTTGTCTCAAAGCTGACGAGTGTTTTGAAAACTAATGCAGTATGCGCATTTTTTATATTATTTTTTTTAAATTCCTAACTCTATGCGCTCACTCATAAAATATCAAAGTTCTTCTGTTCAAAACACACAATACGATAAGTGGACTGACCCAAACCTCAACAAAACTCTGGCAGTTAGGTGGTCACCTAGCAGCTGATCAGAGGCAAGGATCTATCAATTATTATCCTTTCAGTATTTTACATAAGTGGAGATTAAAAAAATCCATTTAGTCTGCCTGCATGGAAGGCACTTGAAGCTAAGTGGACTGGTTGGACCCAAACCTCACAATCTCCTTTTGGGCCAGTGTAGTGGTCCCTAGGAGCTGTCATAAGGCATTTTCCTTATGCATTTTTGGATGCCTTCAACTCTTCATTACTTGGTCATTTAATTTTCAATCCAACCTAACAAGTAATATGAGAAAAAAATTAAATTAATGATTTATAAACTTGAAATGACCTAAAATTTCAATTCAGGAAGGGTTAAATATGAAAAGAGTAGAAAAAATATTAAAATAAAGATTAAAACTATTGACATTAACAGGGAGATTACCTTCACCCTGCCAGTGTTGAAAAATACTGCCGCGATCACGAATCACAAAACAGTCTCTTGCACAATAATAATAGGACATACATAATAGGACTATCAATGGAAACAGCATAAAAACAAATGCTGTTATCAGTGAAAGTTGTCGGGAATATAAGTCGGGGTTTTAATCACTTGATATTGCTTCCAATTTGTGTAATTTCTCGCCAATTTTAAGAAAAAAATACCATTCAAAAGATGGGACTATTATGGACAAAATTTCAGAACTTTATTGGTCAAATATCTAAGGACATTTCTGTCAAATTATTTATTTTTTTTAATCTGTTTCCTGTGTTTTTTAAAAGTCGA
>JAMKCH010032696.1:0-81021 GCA_023653785.1 Ophioderma brevispina
GACATATGGACAAAGGTTTTGACGTTACTGACGAACAAAAAAGTCAAGTAGTAATTCATTGGAAACACATAGGTGAACAAAATACACCAGAGAGCATTGCTAAATTACTTTTATTCAAAGAAAGAGGGAGTATAAAAGATGTATGGTTTGGAAATTCAAAAAGAAAAAACCCCAATTAAAAAACAAAAACAATAATGAAATTCTATTATTTGCTTATTATTAGAAATAACGCTTTTGATAGGAGAAGTACACCATTACAGTCTAAAATAGATCTATTGGATTAAAGGTTAATTGTATAAACACCATCAATTACTCAAAATAGATAGTTTGTAGCTCTTTCGAGGTTGTTGTTTTTATGAAATGTTCAGCCAATGAATATTTGGAGTTGTTCTGACGCATAGCGGGTTCGCTACGGGGATTTGAGAATGTCGAAATTCAGATTCCATTTATTCAGCAAGATTTCCTTCCACGCAGGAGGTAAGCAACTGAGTTAAGTGATGGTTAGTTCTTCACACAGAGGTATAAAGCATTCAGTATGTACTTCTAATTTGGGCATTTCAAACACGAATATATATCATAATATCATTCGTTGTTACCTATTAAACGAGACAATATCAGTGCGTGTATATATGTGATTACGCAGTGCACGCAGCTAGATGGGTTTGTCATTTTTTTTTTGATGAAAAATAATAAAATAGTAAATAATTGAAAAAGGAAACAATAATTACGGTGATCCATGAAGGGTCCACCACACACGCGCGCGCGCGGCCGCGCCCAAGACACGCCCCACACACAACACACCGTCAATAAACACACAACACACACACTCACCGTGCACACACACACACACACACACGTGTGATTCGGAGATTGATGAAGTCCCTGCATGATGTGGGAATGTGTTTTAACGATAGTATCGACTACTTGTTCAAAATTATTATATTATCGACGTGGTCACTCCTACTGAGTATTTTTAATGCTGCAAGAATAAGAGTGACATGTTAGCCAGAAGCGACTGCAAATTTTGAAGGCTGGAAAAGTGTTCCCAATTTACGTAATTATTATTATTTAAACCAACTGCATTCCTCGGGGTTATGGTTAGTCGGTATACCAAAGCATGTGAGCTTGGGAATAGAAACACTGCAGGGCAGAGGCAAGGCGGTATTTATTTAGGGACTTTTAGATAATGATGGTATAAAAGCTCTGCAAAATTTGCAGGAAGTACATATGGGAGATATGAGTTAAATATTCTCAGTGATTAGCTCTAATCAGTGCTTAGGTTATATGGAGGTGGGCTATAGAAGGTCATTGTTTAAAATCACTTCGAACACAGGCTCATTTGATGACTTTAATCAGCCTGATCCCACTTTCAGAAGAAGAAAAATGAAAAAGGTGCGAAAAAACCAGGGGTGCCCCGTCGAAAATCCAAATTGCCGCCAAATTGGCAAAACAAATTTGATTTTGAACCATAACTCAAGTATTTTTTGTTCAATTTGCTAATTTGGTGAAAATACCACGTTTTGGGTGGTATAGGAAATCATTCTATGCAACTTTATCTCACCACAGCTTTCGTTTCTTGAATGAAAATGCCATTTTTCTTAAAATGAGCTGTGAGGGCGCTTTCCCATAAAAGGCACCAAGCATCTGATTGAAACTAGATGATTTTAACATCAAAAATTGAAGAGAATTTTAATTATGAACAGTTGCTGAAAATTTTGACTTACAGTGGTGTTTTGCGGTTTTAAAAAACTGTATGCTTAAAAATGTCCTAAAATGGCCCTCCATTGAAACCCACACATAAGAAGGTTCGTTGACCCCTGTATTTCCAATGAGAGTGTTTTCATCAATTCCAAATTGATGTCCACAGGAAAATGGTAAGGGTTACAACGCGTCTATCTTCAGGAAATGATTAATCAACAATTCTGATGATAGCTCACAAATTAAAATTTTAATTTTCTGATATAATGTGTACTTTTGTGAAAGCGCCTCGCAGTCCCAATTTTAAAGCTAAAACTGCAATATAGCGAGAAACAAAAAGTTGTGAGCTGAAAGTTGCACAAAAATGAAACTCCTTGGCGGCACAATATCAGGTTAATTGCCACAAAAATGAGGATGATTAAACAAAGCCTATCAAAGTTAAGGTCAAAAATCAGGTGATTTTTAATCCAATTGGCGCCATTTGGATTTTCTTGGGGCACCCTGGTTTTTCGCACTTTTTTTTTTTAATTTTTCTTCGAAAATGGGATACGCATCATTAAAGTCATCAATTCTCTAGCCGGTGTTCGCATTGATCTGGAACTAATGACCCAAATATGACCCTCAATAGCCCACCTCTACTTATATCACAAAGTCCTTTTAAGATGAGTAGATTCAGATAGACTAATCCTGCTGTAGAAATAGTATCCTTATTTCCATTCCAACGCCGTGATGTAATTACGGATTAAGTGTAAACTATTTTGAATTCGACCTTTATTTTTCAACATAAGCATAAAAATCGCATCTCACCACCAGCGAATAAGTGTAAAACCTTCTAGACAAACCGCTTATACTGTATATTTTATTTGCGGCATAAGGATTCAAATCTTAGAAATAAATATCTACCATCTCCCCAATGTGAATATATCCTGATTAAAACAATCCTCGCGTACTCAAATTGACGTTGTGCCGGTTACTTTTTTTTTGAAAAGAACCGTCTTCCATTTTTATTGTTCAATGTAGTGATGAGCTGCAGATTATGAATAAACTTTGGTACGTATTCATATTCATATTATAAGTTACCAATACTGTTTGTTTTACAAATTTTAATAAAGAAGTAGTCATAAGTCGATCAATATTGCGTGTGATTCTTCACTAGTCAGGCCTATTAAGATTTCATTTTTTTTTGAGCCAAACAACAATTACCAAGTAACACAGGCATAGTTGATGGAGAAGTGCGCACTCGTGCCTGCAAAATGGATATTTTGATGGTTGTATAACACTCACTTGATATGATTTAGTCGAATCATCCAATTTACGTTTAAGCATACTCTAACAATAGTTTAATCAATATGGTTAAAATGAGCTAAAATTTTAGCCAAAGTTTAGTAAGCCTTACGTCCTGTATTGTGACATATACTCCAATTTGCCTACGGTTTGCCTAACAATAATATTGGACAGATCTCGACGAACCGAAACGACGTAAAAGATGCCTGGATTTCTACACCTTAAGACCATGGCCAACGGGTGCGTGATCAAAATGCAATTTCACGATGGTTTGAAAGAAGAGGTAAGAGATTCAACAGCGATTTGCATTTTATCTGAGTTCAAGTACACTATTGCCCATGACAAGTTCGATTTTTTTTTCAGAAAAACCAAATCCTCAAAAGGATTTCTATTTTAACGCCTCCGTAATCATAGGAGAGTAGGGTGAATTGTTACATATGAGTCACCACTACCATGTGAATTTTTTAATTATGTAACAATGCCTTTGTTGGGAGCTCTAAAAAGTTCAGACGCCTGTTGTTTCCTCCTTTTCCTGCTCCAGGCCTGTGTGCAAAAAGTCACGTTTTCAGTGTTGGTTGTTACCTGTTACAACAAAAAAATGGCGCAGAGGTTTCCTAGGCTATGCTCGTCCAAGGGCATTATTGTCAATACGTCGAAGAGAATGCGTGCATCCAGGGAAGGTACCAATAAGGCAAAGTCGTGATTCATCGGAAACATCCAGGTACGGTCTTGTAAATATTCAGACATCATCGAGAGGTGGGGTCATTTGAGGGTAACGAAACGCCAGGAGACCACGATTAACACCTTTGCGTCTGTGGACAAGCACAAGGAATCACGTTTCATTATGAAGTAAAGGACAAATATACAATGCGTCTGGACATTTTACCAAGGATAATGCATTTCATTTTAAATAATGACTTGATATTTTGACCAAAACTCGTTAATGGTTTTATTTTAGTGCTTTACCAAAATGCAATTCATCGAAAAGGTTTAAAATAATCGGAATACTTTTCAAACTAACATTTCGCCCTAGAAATTTTCTCCATGGTACTTTTGATTCACTTATTTGCATTATCTCATAGAAATCGACCCCAGAATTTGAAAAGAGACCAATGACTAGATATCCATATCTAGGGTTTAAAGTCTCAAACGTAAATGCCAGGGGTTATAACTTCCCATAGACGTATCCATGAAAAACAGAAGAGTAACGTGATTCAATAACAATCTTCAACGGATTTTATACTTTGGTAGGGTTTGTCAACACGTTTGCCAAATTCGCATTTTGTCGAAGCAACATAATATCAACGAATCCTAGTGTATCTAAGCACTGGGACTGTAATTGCGGGAAAACTTACGAAAAGATTAACTTCACTATTTGGGACATCTCCTCAACCAGGGTTTTCACTAATATGACATAATTGTCTTACCTAGTGGCACTGTATGAATTCGAGTTGAAATTTATTAAATCAAGTAAATAATTAAAAATTCAATATGGTGTCAGGCATTGAAGTTTCCCGGAATTGCTTGGGTCCAAGAAGAATTGTAATCCAACCAAATTGGAAAGGAAAGGTATTGAGGCGAAGCTTGAATATTATCTAATGCTTGAATCCCCAAAACGTAAGTCAAACAACGCTGGAATATACGTCCATTATTTGTCAGCTTGCAATGTGAATAAACCTTAAAACGATCATGGTGTCATAAACATCCTCAAAGTATTCCTAACTGAGTAAATCTTTACGGTTTGGCAAGGCAAGTGGATGAATAATTAATGGGGTAGGTGTCCAATTATAACGGAATACAATGCCATCTTAACATTAAGCAGAGGAATGACGTGTTATTATGGATTACCCAAAAGAACACGGCTTACGTGGACAGTGCCCAATCAAATAGTTAAAAAAACAAACCTAAAACAAAAGAAAATAACATTTTCGATACATCTATACATTGTTGCCGAGGAACTTTTGGGCACTGATGGCACCAGTAATGTACGTTTCAGTCACCTAGGAAGCAAGCTATTTAGACACCTTAGTTTTGATGAAAACGTGGAACGCAAACTTTCACGTACGAGTACACTAGGCATAGTCCTCCACGAGTTACATTCGGAGTCAGAGTAGTACCTCCAGGCGTACACTCGTAGTACCTTCATGAGAAAAATCGGGGTAGTACCTCCACGAGTACACTTGGAGTAGGAGATAAAGCAATAGAATTGTTAATACCTCGTAAAATGTATATACGCAATCAGCACAGTCAGTCCATCTTATGAACTGAGATCGCTCCCGGACTCATGATACCACTGTAGAACAGGGATAAGGAATTTCATGGCAAACTTTAAAACTATGTTATTTCAAAATCTAGACAATAATTGTCATATTTCTAATTTGATTTGGCAACTTCTTTAAATATTGCCAGAATAGAAGAAGCGGCATATTGTCTGATGGAAGCGATGCACAAGTTGTATTAAAAGGCAGTTCGCAATCTTGACGTAATTATTATCAATGGTTAAACACAATTTTATTCTAGGGGTATGTTGTCGGTATACCAAGATGTGTGAGCTTGGGAAAAGAAAACCCTGATGGCCAGCGGCAGGAGGTTTTATTCAGGACTATTAAATAATACTGGTTATAAATAAGGGGCAATGGACTGAATAACCGCAGATGTAGTAGGATATGGGGTAACTATCGCCTCAGTGGATAGCTATATCATTGCGAGGTTAATAGCCAGTTAAATGTCCTCCTTTAGATGAGTAGAATACCAGTCTAATTCCTGTGTCCGAGGGGAAAATAGGTTTCTTCGTGTTCAACTTATAAGTTTATGATGCATGAAAGTACAAAAAACTTTTTGAAATCGCCTTTATTCTTAAACATACGTAAAATATTATGTGCCCACTGGGCATAATAAGTCATGCGAAAACATATTAAATCTTTATAACTCTATAAATAGCTAGCATAGGATGCCATACCCACCCCATTATATTGATTTTTAAAACAGAACTCTCGCCCCCTGCCTCATATTGACGTTGTCCGGTTACCTTGTTTGAAAGAATGTTTTCAGTTTTATTTTCTCAATGTGAAGATGAGCTGCGGTGAGTAAACACACATTAATAACATCTTGGCATACGAAGTATACAATATTTTAATCAATATTGGTTAAAATTGAGTAAATTTTAGCCAAAGTTTAGTAAGCCTTACGTCCTGTATTGTGACATATACTCCACTTTGCCTAAGGTTTGCCTAACTAATAATATTGGACATATCTCGACGAACGTAAAAGATGCCTGGATTTCTACCTAAGACCATGGCCAACGGGTGTGATCAAAATGCATTCCCGATGTTTGAAAGAAGAGGTAAGAGATTCAACAGCGATTTGCATTTTATCTGAGTTCAAGTACACTATTGCCCATGAAGTTCGATTTTTTTTCAGACCCAATCCTAAAATGTATTTCTATTTTAACGCCTCAGTAATCATATTAGAGTAGGTGAATTGTTACATAATGAGTCACCACTACCCATGTGAATTTTTTAATTATGTAACAATGCCTTTTGTCGGGAGCTCTAAAAAGTCAGACGCCTGTTGTTTCCTCCTTTTCCCTGCTCCAAGCCTGTGTGCAAAGAGTCCACGTTTTTCAGTGTTGGTTGTTACCTTTACAACAAAAACTGGCGCAGAGGTTTCCTAGGCTATGCCTCGTCCAAGGGCATTGTCAATACGTCGAAGAGTGCTTGCACTCCAAGGGGAAGGTTACAAATAAGGCAAAGTCGCTGATTTCATCGGAACATCACAGAGTACGGTCTGTAAAATATTCAGACATCATCGAGAGGTGGGGTCATTTGAGGTAACGAAAATCTCCAGGAGGACCACGATTAACTACCTTCGTCGTCTGTGGACAAGACAATGGAATCGACGTTTCATTATGAAGTAAATGACAAAATATACAATGCGTCTGGACATTTTACCTCAAGATATAATGCATTTCATTTTAAATAATGACTTGATATTTGACCAAAACTCGTTAATGGTTTTATTTTTAGTGCTTTTACCAAAATGCAATTTCATCGAAGGTTTAAAGATAATCGAATACTTTTTTCACAACTAAAATTTCGCCCCTAGAAATTTTCTCCATTTACTTTTTGATTCACTTATTTTGCATTATCTCCATAGAAAATCGACCCCAGAAATTTGAAAAGAGACCAATGACTAGATATCCATATCTAGAGGTTGTAAAGTCTCAACGTAAATGCCAGGGGTTATACTTCCTAGACGTATCCATTGAAAAACAGAAGAGTAACGTGATTCAATAACAATCTTCAACGGATTTTATACTTCTGGTAGGGTTTGTCAACACGTTTGCCAATCGCATTTTGTCGAAGCAACATAATATCAACGAATCCTAGTGATATCCTAAGCACTGTGACTTAGAATTGCGAAAACTTACGAACAGATTAACTTCACTATTTGGGACATCTCCCTCAACCAGGGTTTTCACTAATATGACATAATTGTCTTAATAGTGGCACCTGTATGAATTAGAGTTGAATTTATTAAATCAAGTAAAATTAATTAAAAATTCAATATGGTTGTTAGGCATGAAGTTTCCCTGAATTGCTTGGGTCCAGAAGAATTGTAATCCAACAAATCTGAAAGGAAAGGTATTGAGCGAACTGAATATTATCTAATTGCTTGAATCCCCCAAAACGTAGTCAAACCAACGCTGGAAATATACGTCCATTTTATTTGTCAGCTTTACAATGTGCATAAACCTTAAAACGATCATGGTGTCCATTAAACATCCTCAAAGTATCTCCTAACTGAGTAAATTCTTTACGTTGGCAAGTCGGATAGAATAATTAATGGGTAGGTGTCAATATAACGGAATACCACTGGCATTTAAATTCAAGCAGAGGAATGACGTGTTATTATGGATTACCAAAATGAACACCGGCTACGTGGACGGTGCCCAATCAAATAAGTTAAACAAACAAACCTAAAACAAAAGAAATACACATTTTCGATACATCTATACATTAGTTGCTGAGGAACTTTGGCACTGATGGCACCAGTAATGTACGTTTCAGTCACCTAGGAAGCAAGCTATTAGACACCCTTAGTTTTGAAAACGTGGAACGCAAACTTTTCACGTACGAGTACACTCGGAATAGTACCTCCACGAGTACATTCGGAGTAGTACCTCCAGGCGTACACTCGTAGTACCTTCATGAGAAAAATCGGGGTAGTACCTCCACGAGTACACTTGGAGTAGGAGATAAGCAATAGAATTCGTTCATACCTCGATAAATGTATATACGAATCAGCACAGTTCAGTCCATCTTATGAACCCTGAGACGCTCCCGAGTACTCATGATACCACTGTAGAACAGGGATAAGGAATTTCTGCAACTTTAAAACTATGTTATTTTCAATAATCTAGTAAAATACTTGTCATAATTTCTACTTTTGATTTGGCAACTTTCTTTAAATATTGCCAGAATAGAAGCGGCATATTGTACTGAAGCGACTGACAAGTTGTATTTAAAAAGGCGTTCGCAATTTTACGTAATTATTATCAATTTAAACACAATTGTATTCCTCGGGGTATGTTTGTCGGTATACCAAAGATGTGAGCTTGGGAAAAGAAAACACTGCTGGCCAGCGGCAGGAGGTTTTATTCAGGACTATTAAATAATACTGGTATAAAATAAGGGCAATGGACTGCATAACCTGCAGATGTACGTAGATATGGGTTAAATATCGCCTCAGTGGATAGCTATATCATTGCTTAGTTAATATCAGTTAAATGTCCTCTTTAGATGAGTAGATACAGTCTAATCCTGTTGTCGAGGAAATAGGTTTCTTCGTTTCACTTTCATTTAATTATGCATGAAAGTACAAAAACTTTTTGAAATCGTCCTTTATTCTTCAACATCACGTAATAATATTATGTGCCCACTGGGCATAATAAGTCATGCGAAAACCTTCAAATCTTTATAACTATATAAATAGCTAGCATAGGATGCCATACCCACCCCATTATATTGATTAAAACAGAACTCTCGTGCTCATATTGACGTTGTCCGGTTACTTGTTTTGAAAGAATGTTTTTCAGTTTTATTTTCTCAATGTGAAGATGAGCTGCAGAGTGAGTAAACCAACATTAATAAACATCTTTGCATACTAAGTATACCAATAATGTTTGTTTTATCCCAATTTTACCTCAAAGAAGTAGTCATAAAGTCGATCCAATGTTGATGTGATTCTTGGTTTTAGCACAGACACGTTTTGAGGAAGGTGGGCCCTCATGAAATTGCAAATGGATATTTTTACATAGTTGTGAAATGTTTGCATGTGCTAAAACTCGATTGAAATGAATTAGTCCAAATCAGCTCCTCTATGTGTAAACAGAATGGTTATGATGGTTATGATATCAATGGACAGAGCCGTACGCAGGATTTATTATTTTTTTCCGAGGGGGTGGGCAGGAATTCGAAAAGTGGACCTTCTTTTTAGTAAAACTCGACCTAACCGTCCTAAATATGATCCTTTCTTACTTTATAAAATAATAAGATAGAACAAAAGTCAATGAACTGTCGATAAGGATGTCAGCATTTATAACTGAAAATAATGGCCGACGGGTGTGATCAAAATACGTTCTCGATGCTTGAAACAAGATGTTCAACATCGATTTGCATTTTATCCGGTTCAAGTGGGTTTTTAATCCATAAACAGGAAACCCGCATGTTCGTGAGTGATACATGGCAAATTCTGGTGTTTACTACTACTTTCGCGAAAGCACCGCCACCGCCATCATATATCCATTTCACTGTAATTGTAAATAGTTGGAATATATAAACAACTGATACAAATTTGCATACACAAAATTAAATGTCACTCACTTTTAAAATTAAAATTGAAATAAATAAATAAATGTATAAATAAATAAAAAGACAAAAAATCTTGCACTGAAAGTTCGCTTTACGTTTACCAGATGGATGTTATAACATATCCGCTGTAATAGCAGTTGGCACACGATAACTCCACGTTCGCGTATGCCGAAACAATATCTTTCTGCAGGAATGTTAATAGAATCCTTTCATCCTGAAATGGCTTTAAATGTAATGGAATCTGGCAAATAATGTATTTGACATAATTTGCGTAAAACATACTGTCATTGAACTACTGAAAGCCTCTTTTTTCGCAAGATGGATAAGGATGGTATTTTAGCGGGGCAAAAGTATAATATGTACCACTAATGGCGATAAAATACGAGATTCAAACGAGTGATAATAAAATAAATGTACTTTATACTTACTTAACATGTGCGATTTCTGATATATTGTATGGAAAGAGTACATGGTTTGTTCAGGCTCAAAACTAGGAACTAAATCTCGCAGAAAGTGTTTTTGTGTTGTAGTCAGGGGGCACACGTCAACTACTTAATAATAATAATAATAATAATATAATAATATGCATTATTAGGCGCCCTTCCCTTGGATCAGAGCGCCGTACACACAAATGGATTAAAATATTAAGCAATAACAATATAAATATTAAAAGTATGGCCAGCATACAACATAATATAAAACAACGGAATACAATATCAGTATCTCGTATATACATTTTTGCATTTTTTACAATATAAAAGCTATACACCATCAGAATTGCAAAAAAATATTTATACACATCTTGCAGTTACTGTCCATTTTCCCTATTCACTGTGCACACAGTGCATTCAATAGGCCTATGACCTGTCATGCGTACTCTGTGCTTAACGCATAGGGCATGAGAAAACTCACGTCGTTGCGAGAAAAGTGCTCAAGGGATTTTCTTGGTAGAAGCTCTAATTGTAGAATATGGTATCATCAATAACATATGTGAATTTTATTATGATAGAACATTCAGAAAAATCCGAAAATAGTTAATTTATAAAGAGTGGTATTTTGGTAGGGTATAATGCTAACTCTATGGCAAAAATCAACTGTGATTGCTGGGCAGATTCAAGAGGGCGCCATGGACAAACGGTTAGACCTATACTCTTCGTAGAAGCTGACAACCAAGATAATCTTATTCTCTACATGGTGATGTAATCTGGTTGACATACGGTGCTGAAAAGATCCAAACGACCATTTCTAACGAGGCTTCCAACATGTGTAAACAAAGGCATTCTCGCCAATGTTCATGCAAACAGTGTGTGGGTAATCGCTCATCTGCATTTCATCGTCAGTATTGGATGGTGCCCTGTGAAGGGGAATTATTACATACGATCAACTTATGAATGGATTCCTGTCACAATGATTTTGTTGGTGGGGCAAAAGGTCGAGGCCCGTTTACTGTGGACACTAACTGCATTATGACTCAGGTGGAATAATTATACCAGGCAGAGCAGATGACAAGGACCATGCATAAAACATATTCAAAGTATAACACAAGTAATAAAAGATACACCTTGGAACCATGTGTTTCAAATTCTCGGTTTCACGGATGTTGACTGGCGGGCAAGTCCATAGCCTAGGCCCAAGAGTAGCAAATGCTTTATCACCAGATAGAACGTCTCGTAGAGGCCTGGCCAAGCGAGTCACATCCGTGGAAGATCTGAGGCCAGTACGGCGTGGATCATGTTTGCAAATTAAGTCTTGAAGTAGATAGGGGCGAACCCAGACCCTGTGCCTGCATTAAAATCTTGAATTCAATTCTCCGATGGACTGGAAGGCAATGTAACTCGCGTAATAAAGGAGTAATCACTAGTGAGCCTACTAACGCAGAAAATAAGCCGGGCCGCACGGTTTGTGCAGACGTTGCAGGGGCGCGATATCTGCTCGAGAGGCCTCAAGAAGGGAGTTGCGAGTCCACCTGAGAGAATCAGGATCTGACATGCATTGAACAGGTGTCTATCGATGAAAGACGAATTCTGGGTGAGATTCGCAAATTAAATTAATAGTACGACAAGATAATTACATGGAGATTCCCCCCCATTGTAAGCGGTTGGGGGGTCAAAATAAACACCAAGGTTTTTAACTGACGATATGGGCGATAGCAATATCGCCTATCCTCAGGTCGGCACAAAGAGACAGTACTGTGCAATCTTGATGATGAGACAAGGAAAAACTCAGTTTTTGTATCATTGAGAAGTTGTGGCCAAGTCTGATATTGTATATGGACCTTGTTATTGAACCATACGGAGTTGATTTCAACTTGTTAGTCTATTTCAGTGACGAATTTTTCATGGCTTGAGAGCGCTTTTTCAAAATGGCAGCCAAATGGTAACAAGCTAAAAAATAAACATAGTCGTGGTATACGTGCTTCAGAAAAATTGATTAATCCGGTTTTCATGTGGACCTTATTGAATAACCCATATTCAGTTGTTTCAACCTAATACCAAACTCTCAATGACAGGCGGGGTTTTCATCATTGAGGGCGTTTTTTTTCCTCTAAACCATAAAAACCGATAAGAATAAAGTAGTAACGTAAGTGCTTCATGAATAATGATGTTGAGTGTGGATTTCAAATTATACGCATAGGAGTTTTTTCCTCCTCTTCATGTCAAATTCTTCAGTCACAGTTTTCAATTGATAGAGGGGCACTTTTTCAAATGGCGGCCAAAATCATACGGAAAAATACTCTAACAAATAGAATAGTCATCTTTGGACGCATCTCCTGGTAATGTCTTCCATGTTAGGAGGGGCTCAGCTAAGAGGTGCAGGGCCCTGTTCAGTCCCATGCTGGGACAATTAAGCGACTTCCTGGGAGGTCACTCGTGAACATCCTCTTCAAGAGATATTCAGGTACAGGTGAACTAGACAAGCCATGCTAACCGAAGCTGTGGCATACGACTGGCAGAGCAGGTCTCATGGAGCGTGCGCTGGCCCCTAGTTGCTGGAACTCTCATGTTAAAACTCTCTACTTTCCCAAATAGGCCTTATATAAGGATTGTCTTTGTTGTCTTGGCAGCAGCGTGGTACTTCTGACAGCGGTACTTGTAAGTCCTTTCTCGTTGAAGGATACCTTGCCTTTCCTGCACAGCGCAGCAGGCCTCTTCACGAAGGAGGCCTGCGTCAGTGTAGATCTGATGACAGTCGCCATACCGTCAGGTAACGGGTCTGATTGCCGCTAAGGAACTTAGTCTTTTCCGGGTTCAGTTAGAGGTCTCTCCCCCCTCGTCGAGGTACAACGGTCCGCCACCGCTGAGGAATTACTTCGTCTTTCGGGAACCACATGTGTCTGGGCCAGTGTGGGCATTAGAAGCATGTTGCACCCCGGATCTTGAGAGCTTCTCTCCAGCACCCGGTATCATTGCTATCCCGTGGGAACGCATATGCCGAGATCCTGTCCCCGCTGATCGTCATTGCGCCCATGGCAAACGCCATCTGGCTCGCTCCCCAGGAACAGTATGTCCGATCTGGTTGTTCGCAGCCGCTGCAAAAAGGTTGATCAGAGGACACTCAAGTCTGTTGAAGACCACCTTGCCACTGTTGTTTTAGTGCCATTCCACCACCATAGTTGGGCTGAGCCTACTGTCTGCGATGAGGTTCGTGTGCACAGGACGATGGCTGCTGTTCCCTCTGCGGTCGGGAACACCTTCCCTCTGCCGAGGTCTATGACCGAGCCCAGGCACTGCACTGTCTAGGGTGGGTGGATGGCTGACTCCTCCCAGTGGATGATTATCCTGGCAGACTTCCAGATTTAAAGCGAAGGGCCTGGATTGGGGGCATGATCAGCCGGTCGTCGATGTAAATTCGATGAACATTCCTTTCAAACCGCAGAACTTCGGCAATCACCTGACTATCCTTGTGAATATCCTTGGGCCGTGGATACCTGAAGCGCAGGCTTCAGAACGGGAAAATCTCGCTGTTGATGTAAAAAACCAAAAACCGAGCCATTTTCTGTCTGAAAATGAATGGCACGTGTAGGTATGCCCTCTGAAAGTCCATGTTTTCGCTCCACCCCCACCCCCTGGCGTAGTTACGGAATGATGGCCGCTAAGGTTCCCATGTGGAAAGGTATGGGTGAAATGTAACGGTTAGCTCCTGGGGTGTTTACTATGGGCGTCATTCTCCCGATTTCTCGCTGTTAGGACGAATGTAAAAGAAAAAAACTCCCTCTGGGGACAGTTTTAAGGCTTCTTTTAAAGCTTCACAAATCAATGTGTTTTAAGAGTTTATGACCCCTAAAAACCCATTAAATGGGCCTTACACCCCTTAAGTATATTGTTAATATTTATGCACTAAGCATATAATAACAAAAACCACTTTTAGCACAAACAAAATCATTATACCTGATATGGGGCATTTCCTTAGAGAGATCTTTGAAAACTATGTCTTTTTGTCGGCCATTTTTGAAAAAAGCGCCCTCAGTAGACAAAAAAGACTGAGAATTAGCAACAAGTTGGAAGTTATTCTTGAATGTTATTGATCTCATGAAAGTGAAAAACCAAACTTGGCAAAAACCTTCTGAAGTAATGCAAAGCAGGATGACATGGCACCCTGTATGTATCTGCAATTAGACTAATCGATTAAAATTAAACCAAAAATCTTGATTGACGTATGGGCCACGGTTACATCATGTTAGCAAAATAGAAGTATCTGAGTACGGTAACCCAAGCGTGACAAACGTATGCTATTCATGTTATATCAAGTTGGATTTTAGAGCACATGCCCTATTTATTGATTACCACCAATGCTAAATTATTAGGTTAATAAGTGGCCTACGTAGGGTTTAATAAATAAAAATTATTTCTTCATTTGTAAACGTGTTGAAATCTAAAACACACCCATTCCCAGGCCATAAGACAATTGATCTGCACACACTCTTAAACACCAAAAAGCATGGGGATTGTGCTTTGATTTAACATTATTTACAAAACTGTTGTCCCTGTCGTCTTATTATTGTTTTCTTAATAAGGGAACATTTTAAATTCCTCTATACTGCATAGTTACAGGGCAAAAAAACAATTCGAGCACGTCTTCGATATATCCTCATTAAATGCTATAGTACTTAAAAAAAAACTTAAAACATTTTCCGCGAATAACAATTAGTACATTTTGTTATGTTTTCGCCGGGATTTTTTGTGCCAAAATGATTGTTTATTTATCTTACTTTGTCAATTTTTGGTGCTGATTTCAAAATCTTAGGTGGCCATTTTTTTCAACCCGCGCCTTCAGTCGCATTTTGGATTTCAAAATGGCGGCCATTTTTCAGTATTTTTGTCCTATATCTCCGCTTAGGAGCAACTTAGAAGAGTAAAATTGGTGGCAATCCATGTTTGGTGATACCAGGGATTCCATTAAAAGCATCGTTTACTTTGTAACTGATATGGTTTGGCTTCCATCTTGAATGTCAACTCACCACATCATTCCCATCACAACAATCAAATAAATCAATCATTCCTCATCATCAACACAACCATCCCACAAATTCAGGCAATATTTCAAAATGGCCGCCATTTTACATTATGTATGTCTATATCTTGCGTGTGAGCACCGTGAAGGTAGCCCGCAAGCCCCACTTCTGCAAGGAACCTTAGATCGGCCAGTCTGGTTCTCAATCTGTTGAGGCTCGCCATTCAGCCCAGAGGAGTCAGCTCCAGGTGGGAGAATCTCACCAGGTTCAATACCAATATATGTTACTTGGTTGATGGCAAGTCTTTCTTTCCACAAGGCGACTCTCTTAGCTCCTTAGAGACTGTTTCAAGAGGTTGAACTTTGTTTTAAGAAACTCTCTCTGGATTTAAGGCAATTGACAGCAGGTATTTTGTCCAGACATAAGGTACTTCACATTAGATACTTGGCAGCTTGCGCTTCTTTCATGCTCGCTATGCTACGACCGATGATCTGGTGAGCAATTCCTGCTAGGAATTTATAAGTTGTTGCCGTTGGTGTTGGCCGAGGCATCCTGTAATAAGCCGCAGGAGCATTTAGCTGAATCAAGCTTCTTGGCATGGCTTGGGTTGATCTTTCCCATCAGGCAGATCATACCTGCACAGATAGCACAGGGCAAGTGCCATCGATCTTAGGATATGTGGGCGAGCACCCCCATCTCGTGCCAGTAGTTCTTCAAGATGTTATTGCGTGAACATACTTTACCTCTTCATCTTCTCGATGTGGGACTTATAGGAGAGAGTGAGTGCGGTCCAAGTAACTCCTAGTATACAGGTTATTATCACAGTGCTCCAAGGGTTTTCCAGACGCCGATACACTTTAAGTTAACTTGACGTTTGGCTTCACGGTTGCGTAATGGAAAGCACAACCTGTGTCTAGATGGATTTGCACGAGGTGGTTTCCCACAATCAGAGTGCTTCAATCCAGAGCTTTGGAGAGTCTCTCTTCAACAACTGTGAAGTCGGCATATTGTGCGCTAATTCCAAGATCGTCTGCTAAATAAAATGACTGTTCCTGCACCCTAGGTTGGTGTTGGTATAGATGTTGAACAGGATAGGGCAAGCACACTCCCTTTGGTAGACCATTCTTGAGCCTACGCCATCGGCTCTTCTCTTCTTTTCTTCCTTTTTTCCGGTGTTAAAGTGAAGCTCGCCTGGAGGGCTGTTGTTGAACAAAAAATCGCATGAGGTAAATGAAGACTTCCGTGTCTGGCGAATATACATCTATATCCCTGATTTCTCCGTCAGGCTGGACCCGCATCAAGTACATGCATTCGGGATGCAAGGTGTCCTGCCTCCTCACTAAGTGCTCACAATACTTGGAACCATAACACAACTGGTTTGTTGGAATACGTTTAGGATGGCCAACTAAGCTCTTGCTGGGCTATCTTCATATTCATGGAGAAGAGCTTTTTCCCCATGTAATCTGTCGGTTGAGACTTTGTTCCAATAATTAAGACAGCAGAGTTTTCAGTGTACTAATTTATATTAGACGAAACTCTGATTTCAAACTTGACCGGATCAATCCACCAGACTTTTGTTGCCATGTGGTCTGAGCTTTATGTGGTTTCATATATAGGCAGTCTGGTCGGAAGATATCACAAATCCTTCACCTAACCCGGATAAATCTTACGGATGCTCCGAACAAAGTAGTGGGCAAAATAGAGGCAGTGTACCATCGTTGGACGCTTTATTGATAACTCGAACAACTGCCACGGCGTCTCTAATGCCAATTGTATTTGATATCCAACCCGTTGATGTATCAGCCGGTGGTTCCCCATATGCATTAATGTGGGTGGCCTTTATTTGGTCCTTTATATTGCTCTCCAATGGCAATAATGGTATTCCGTTGGTAATCTTGGCATCGGTACAATGTGGTATTGCATATTGCGCCAATACTGGTTTTCCCTTGGTAGCCTTGGCATCGGCTTCATATCGCCCCCCTTACTGGTCCATATTGGTCACGATATTGAACCAAGACAAGCAGCCAATTTAGTTAGTGCCAATTATTGGGATAACCTTGCCCATTAAATTGACTTAAAACAATTGATTGCTTAAAAATATGCAGGGTGAAACTCAGTCAATATATATAGGAATACCTAATTGCTCAAAAATGGGTGTTTTATTAAACAGAGCAACAATTATTTCAAGGACATTATTCTATATTATACCAGTTTCTTTAAAAATATTAACTATGTGAGTAGCTCGAAATTATCTGTTTATTTATTTAAAAAATTCCATTAAAATAATTGTTGTAAAAGAACCAAAGCGCCGGCGCAGGTGAAATCGCACTGAGTCTGTTATGATGGCATCTAATTAGGCTATCGGATTATAAATCGACGGATAACGGATTTAAGATCGGCATTTTCCCGTTTGGATTACATATAATTGACATGGTCGGCCATTTTGAAATTTCAAGATGGCGACTAACCAAATAGATACAAATAATTGTTTTAATAGAATCCCTGGTATCACCAAACAAGGGGTATGCCACCACTTTCACTTTTTGCACTTTCTACGTAACTCACAAGCCAAGATATGGGACAAATTGTACATCATGTAATTGAAAAAGGCGGCCATTTTGAAATTCAAGAGGGCGGGCCAACCCAATTAGTGACAAGCAGGCCAAGGCTTTTAATGGAATCTCTGGTATCACAAACATGGTATTTGCCACCATTTTTAACTATTGTAAGTTGCTCAATAAGCCCTGCAATACAGGACATAACATCGTGAAAAGTGGCGGCCATTTTGAAATTCAAGATGCGGCCAACCAATCAGTTACAGTACGACACGGCTTTTATTGGCATCCCTGGTATCACAACATGGGTGATTGTCACCACCATTTTACCCCTCTAAGTTGCTCATAGCCCGCGATAGGATAGACAAAATTAATGAAAAAATGGCCGCCATTTTGAATTAAAATGGCGACTGAAGGCGTGGTTGAAAAAATGGCACCTAACTTTTTTTAAATCAGCACCCCAAATTGACAAGTTTACCAATAAATCAATTTTGTCAAAAATCCCACGGATTAAAATATCTACATATCAACCTATACTAAATGGATGTGGACATATGACAAAAGGTTGTGACCGTTCTGACGTACAAAACGTCAAGTAGTTAATTCCTTGAAAACAGGTGAACAGAATACATACACCCAGTCGAGCATTTGTTAATCCTTTTATTGCAATAAAGAGGTCGCTATAAATCATGGAGGTCCATTGTCTGTAAAGAGATGTTAATGCCGTGACCATTCTACAATAATGAAATCTATATTTGCTTATTAATAGGAATACGCTTTTGATTAGGTTGAGGTACACCATGCAGATCTAAAAATAGTGTTTTTGTAAGTTTTTAATAACAGGAACATCATCAATTACTGCAAAAAAGATAGTGATTACGTTACGCTCTTTCGTAGGTTTGTTTTTTTTATGAATGTTCAGCCAATGAATATTTGGAGTTGTTCTCTTAAGCAATAAAGGGTTGAGATAATGGATTTTGAGAAATGTCGAAAAATTCAAGATTTCATGTTTTCAGTTCAAGATAATTCCTTCACGTAGGAGGTAAGCATACTTTGCATTAAGCCGATGATTAGTTCTTTCATACAGGTCAGGTATAACCAAACAGTATGTAGCATGCTAATTCTTGGGCGAGGGGGGGGGTTTTTTTTGTTTAGATTCACACACTAATATTATATCACAATATCTTGGTTGTTGCTTCAAAATACGAACCGACTATATAGTGCGTGTATAGATTACGCATGCACGAAGCTAGTCTGGGTTGGTTCATTTTTGACAGGAGGGGGAATATTTTGTCTTTTAACTTAAAAGAATTGAAAAGAAAGTGTATTCGGTGAAGAGTCCAACACACATTGTGGGTTTTACTAAAAAAAAAAAAAAAATCTCTTTAAAAAGTCCCTTTTTCTACTTTTTTCTTAAGAAAACTCGTTTTCGATCCTATATAGTAACGAAATTCGTTACTATATAGTAACGATTTTTTCTCTCTTAAAAAGACACTTGTTTAGACATTTTATTTTTAAAGATTTTTACATGTGTGTTTTTCAAATTGGTTTTACTAAACTACTCATTTTTCGTTGCCTCTCGATTGCGCCGCATGTCATAAAGGTATTAACCTAGAAAAATCCTCTTTCTACTCTTTTACGGAATAAACCGCAATACAAGATTCAATTTATTCCGGTATAGGACAAAATAGTGACGTGTACTCTAGTAAAAAACCAAACAACGTCAAACAGAATTAAACCCACGACCATAAATACCCCCAAAAGGTTCATTTATACTTATAAAAACCCCACAATGTCCTCGGTAAGTACACACACACCGTTGGAAGCCTCAAGTGTGACACTTTCGCAGTATCCCTAGATAACGATTGTTATCCCTCAAATAACTACCCTTACTAGGGATAACGCAACCTCAAGAAACAAAGCTGAACCCCCCATCAAACAGGGGTCTTATCTTGGGTTAACAAAGCGGAACCCCCCAAATATTCGGGGAAAAAAATCGTTATCGGGTTCAAAGCTTATCTATGGATAACAAACTGAACCCTAAATCACGGTCCTTATCTAGGGTAAACAAATCTGAACCCCAATAACGATACTAATCTTGAGTTAACAAAGCTTAACATTATCCTAGATAAGAGAGCTGAACCCTAAATAACGGTCGTTATCTTGGTTAACAAAGCTGAACCCTCAAATAACGATCGTTATCTGGGGTTAACAAAGCTTATCTAGGAATAACAAAATCTGAACCGCTAAATAACGGTCGGTATCTTGGGTTAACAAAGCTGAACCCCACTAGGATCTGTTAACCTCAAGATAAAAAATCTGACCTACGATCCGCTACTCAATAACAAATCTAAACCCCAAATAACAGGCAAGCTGACACCCCAAATAATGATCGTTATCTGGGGTTAACAACGCTTTTCTAGCTATGAATAGAAATCTGAACCCTAACTAACGTCGTTATCTTGGGTTAACAAAATGGAACCCAAATAACGGTCCTTATCTTGAGTTAAAACAAACTTATCTTGAGATAGCAAAGCGAACCCTAAATAACGGCGTTATTTTGGGTTAACAAAGCTAAACCCCAAATAACTATCCGTTTTAACTCAAGATAACAAAGCTGAATCCCAATAACATCCGTTAACACTTAAAATAGCAAACAACCCCAATACGTCCGTTTTATCTTGGGTTAACAAGCTTGAACTCCAAATAACGTATCTGTTCACTCAGATAACAAATCTGAAACCCCTAAAACGATCCGTTTAACTCCAGATACAACTCTGAACCCCAAATAACAGGCTTATCTGGGGTTAACAAAGCTGGACCCCCAAAAACCCGACGTAATCTGGGTAACAAAGCTTATCTAGGAATACATAACCCAAATATATGCACGTTATTTAGGGATCACTTTGTTACCTCAGATAACGACACATAGGATTGTTAAAACCTCCAGATAACGATCGTTATTATGGTTCAGCTTTGTTAACCCAAGCGAAGTATTGTTAACCCCAGATACGACGTTATTAGAGATCAGCTTTGTTAACCCCGATAATTCTGTTAACCTAAATAAGGATTTTTTAACCCCAGATAACGATCGTTATTTAGGTTCAGGTTGCTACCCCAGACCCGAATTGTTAACCTAAGATAATGATTGTTAACCCCAGATAACGGTCGTATTTAGGGTTCAGCTTTGATAACCCCAGATAACGACACTTAAGGATTGTTAACTCCAGATAACGATCGGTATTTAGGTTCATCTTTGATACCAATGAAAGATTGTTACCCCAGATAACAATCGTTATGTAGGGTTCAGCTTTGTTACCCAAGATACAACGGTTAACCTAGATAAGGATTGTTAACCCCAGATACATCGTTATTTACAGGGATCAGCTTTGTTCCCCAGAATAAAGACAATAAGGTGTTGTTTACTCCAGATAACAGATCGTTACTAGGTTCAGCTTTGGTTTAACCCAAGAATAAGATGTTTACCCCCATATAACGATCGTTTATTTGGGATCAGCTTGTTACCCCAAAATAACGAAACATAAGGATTGTTAACCCCATATAACGATCGTTATTTAGAGTTAAGCCTTTGTTATCGCTAATAAGGACTGTTAACCCCCAGATAAGGATCGTTATTTTGGTTCAGCTTTGTTAACCCCAAATAACGACTGATAACCTAAGCTAAGTTGTTCACCCCAAAGATCGTTTGCTTTTATATTTTAACTTTTCTTCATTCTCTATATAAGGATGTTAACCCCAGATAAGGCGCGTTATTCGGGGCTCAGCTTTGTTACCTCCAATTAATGATCGTTAAACAACCCCATACCAGCCCAGATAGGGTTCCTTATTCTGGTTACATCGTTATCTAAGGAGAAGGCCGAAATGGACAAACTTGAGCTTTCGCGTACACGCGCGCGCGTGTGTGAGAGCAATGAGTCCTGCTGATTTGCATAATGCGTTTTCATTCACTGAGTTTTAAGAATTACGACTACTTGTTCACCATAATTATTATTATCGACTACCTTGTTCACTCCACTGAGAATTTTGTTAATGCTGCAATAATATGAGTGACATGTTAGCCAGAAGCGACTTCAAATTTTGAAGGCTGGAAAAGTGTTCCCAATCTTCGTAATTATTAATTAATTTTAAACACAACTGCATCCTCGGGGTATGTTTCGTCGGTGATCACCAAAGATGTGATCTTGGGCATGAAAAAACAACTAATGGGGCATAGGCATGCCGGTATTTATTTAGAGACTTTTAAAGATAATAATGGTAAAAAGTCTGCAAAATTTCAGGATACGTATGGGATGAGTTAACATGGTTACCTATTACCAATCATATTAGCTATAATCAGTCTTTAAGTCAAATATATCAACTACGGTCCCCTTTTAGATGAGTACCTTTATTTTTCAATATAACGTAAAATCGCATATGACCACCATCAAAACAATTCAATAATACTTCCTTAAGGATAACCGTTTTCTATTGTTATAGATTTGGCGCATAGGATTCAAATCTTAGCAATAAATATCTACCATCTCCCCAATGTGAATATATCCTGATTTAAAACATCCTCGCGTACTCAAACTTGACGTTGTCCTGTTTACTTGTTTTGAAAGAACGTCTTTCCCATTTTAAATTTTTTTTCTATGTGAGGATTAGCTGCAATGATGAAATAAACTTTGGTAAGTATTCTACGTGCATTCTAAGTATACCAAATACGGTTTTGTTTTACGCCCAATTTTAACATGAAGAAGTAGTATAAAGTCGATCCTATTGATGCGATGTCTTTCCTTCACTATGTAAGCCTATTAAAGATTTCATGAGCCAAACAAAAAACCAAGGAAACACAGGCACAGTTTGATGGAAGTGCGCCCGTGCCTTTTTATGGCTATTATGCAATGGTTGTATAAACACTTTCCACCGATATGATTGAGTCTAAATCAGCCAATTATGTTTCAGCATACTAAGGGAACCTTTCTGGTTGATAAATTTCAGCCAAGTTTTGTATTACACCCTGTAGTGTGCCATATACTCCACTTTGCCTAAGGTTTACTAAACTTTGACTATATAAAGTTTTTAACTCAATTTCTTTAATTGTTTCATTTTTAATATTTTTACAATGCAAGAATTATTTTGTGATAACGCACAACGGAGTCTGTTAATTCAGTACACCTGAGATCGCGGTGTTTAAATGCACTAAATCCACATAAAAAGTTTGTTTCCCTTTGATGCACCCCATTCGACTTCCTGTGACCTTTGGTGGGTTATAATATAAGTGTATTTTGCGCATTTCAGAAGCCTCCAATAAATGCCTTCAATCATTAAAATTGCATTGTCTTCATAATAAAGCATTACTGTAATGTAGTATTTTTTTTGTGTGCAAAATAGTTTATTTTTAACTAGTCTTGTCAATCGTTTGAAATGAATTGGGGGAAATTTAAGAATTTGGTTGAAAATGAACCTGTGTCACTTTAACTTAATATTCTTGGTTGCCAATAAAACAAGCAAAATATGCATTCAGCTTCTTCCCTTTCAGGGAAGCGCCAGACGTTTATGAAGCACAAGTGTATCACCTTCTTCTTATCCCTAGATAAGGAAGAATTATCTCCAAATAACACTCCAGTTAACTGTGAGGATAAGCGCTTCGTTAACTTTAGATAACAAAGCTGACCCCAAATAACGCCGTCTTATCTTGGGTGTAACAAAGCTGAACCCCAAATTAATAACGTCCTTATCTTAATTAACAAAGCTTATCATCGAATAAAAAAGCTGAACCCTAAATAACGGTCCTTATCTTGGGTTAACAAAGCTGAACCCCACAAATAACGGTCCGTATCAAGGGTTAACAAAGCTGACCCCAAATAAGGTACTTATCTTATATACAAAGCTGAACCCCAAATAACGGTTCCTATCTCTGGGTTAACAAGCTTACTTTAGATAAGAAACCTTAGCTAGGGATTAAGGCCCTTATCTCCAAATAAAGCTCAGTTAACTCACGATAACAAAGAGACCCCCAAATAACGCTCCTTATCTGGGGGTAACAAAGCTGAACCCAAAATAACGTCGTTATTTGGCGGTTCAGCTGTGTTATCTACCAGATAGGCCCGTTATTTGGGGTTCAGCTTTGTTAACTCCAGATTAGGTGTGTACTCAAGATAAGGCCCGGTATTTGGGGGTTCAGGCTTGTGATCTCTAGAAAGCGTTGTTAACTCTATATAAGGACCGTTATTTGGGGTCAGCTTTGCTTAACCCTAGTAAGGGCCGTTATTTGGGGTTCAGCTTTGTTAACACAAGATAAGGACCGTATTTAGGGTTCAGCTTTGCTAACCCAGGATAAGGATTGTTAACTCAGATTTAAGGTGCGTATTTGGGGTTCCGCTTTCTTATTTGGAGATAAGGGTTGCATGATATCGAGATAGATAAGAGACCTATCCCCGATAGAAGCTTTGTTAACCCCACGATAGGGTCGGTCGTTATTTGGGGTTTTCAGCTCTGCGATCTCGAGATAACTTTGTTAACTTAAGATAAGGGCGTTATTTGGGGTTCAGCTTTGTTAACCCTAGATAAGGTGCGTTATTGGGGTTCAGCTTTGTTATCTTCCAGTTTAACGAAGCGGTTTCTCCATTTTTAACGAGTGAGCTGTTAGTTGGAGTAGGCTATGGAAGCACAAGTGGATTCACTTCTCTTATCCCTAGATAATGGAAGCCTAGCTCCCAATAAACCACTCCGTTTAAACTGGAACATAACGGCTTCGTTAAACTGGATGATAACAACAGCTGACCCCAAAATAACGAGTCGTATCGGGGTTAACAAAGATGAACCACAATAACGGGCCTTATCTTAAGTTAACAAAGCTATCTCGCAGATACGAAAGCGGAACCCTAAATAACGGTCCTTATTCTCTGGGGTAACAAAGCTGAACCCCAAAAATAAACGCGTCTTATCAAGGGTTAACAAAGCTGAACCCCAAAAACGGTCCTTATCTAAAGTAAACAAAGCTTATCTCGAGATAAGAACTGAACCCTAATAACGGTCCTTATCTTGGGTTACCAATCAAAGTTGAACCCCCAAATAACGGTCCTTATCAAGGGGTACCAAAGCTAACCCCAAATAACGGTCCTTATCTAGAGATAAAAAAGCTTAAGACATTATCTCGAGATGAGAAGCTGAACCCTAAATAACGGTCCTTATCTGGGGTTAACAAAGCTGAACACCCAAATAAACGGTTCGTTATTTGGGGTTCAGCTTTGTTAACCCCAGATAAAAAGAGGGCCCGTTATTCGGGGTTCAGCTTTGTTACTCCAGATAAGGAGTGTTAACTCAATATAAGGACCGTTATTTTGGTTTCAGCTTTGTTATCTTCTAGATAAGCTTTGTTAACTCTATATTAGGACCGTTATTTGGGGTCCCTTTCTTAACCCTAGTATAATGGGCTCGTTATTTGGGGTTCAGCTTTGGTTCCACACACCAGATACGGACCGTATTTAGGGTTCAGCTTTGCTAACCCTAGATAAGGATTGTTAAATCCAGATAAGGTGCGTTATTTGGGTTCCTTTCTATCGGAGATAAGGGTGCTTATCTCGAGATAAGACCTTATCCCGAGATAAGTTTGTTATCCCAGATAAGGGTCGTTATTTGGGGTTCAGAGCTCTGCTATCTCGAGATAAGCTGTTGTTTACTTAAGATAATGCGCGTTATTTGGGGTTCAGCTTTGTTAACCCTAGATAAGGCGCTTTTTGGGTTCAGCTTTGTTATCTCCATGATTAACGAAGCGTTATCTCCCAGTTAACGAGTTTTATTATGGTATACGGCTATGGAAGCACAAGTGTATCACGTTCTTCTTATCCCTAGATAAGGAAGACTTATCTCCCAATAACACTCCGTTAACTTGGACCATAACGCGTCGTTAACTGGAGATAACAAAGCTGAACCCCAAATAACGCTTCGTATTGGGGTTAACAAAGCTGAACCCCAAATACCGGTCCTTATCTTAAGTTAACAAGCTTATCTCGATATAAGAAAGCTGAACCCTAAATACGGTCCCTTATCTTGGTTAACACAGCTGACCACCACATAACTCCCTTATCAGGGATTCAAAGCTGAACCCCAAAATAACGTCCTTATCTTAATTTTAACAAAGCTATCTCGAATGAGAAAGCTGACCCTAAATACCGGTCCTTATCTGGGGTTAACAAGCTTAACTCTAGATAAAACCTTCTCTATGATAAAGGCCCCCTTATCTCCAAATAACCTCATTAACTCAAATAACAAAGCTAACCCCAAAATAACGATCCTTATCTGGGTTTACAAAGCTGAACCAAATAACCGTCGTTATTTGGGGTTCAGCTTTTTATCTCCAACTAGGGCCCGTTATTTGGGGTCCAGCTTTCTTAACCCTAGATAAAGGCAGTTAACTCAAGATAGGGGGGGGGGGGGGGGACAAAGCTGAACCCCCAAAAATTAACGATCCTTATCTGGTGTTAACAAGCTGAACCCCAAATAACGGTCGGTTATTTGGGGTCAGCTTTGTTATCTCCAGATAGGGCCCGTTATTTGGGGTTCAAGTTTGTCAACCTCCGAAAAGGAAGGTTAACTCAAGATAAGGACCGTTATTTTGGGTTCAGCTTTGGTTATCCTAAGATAAGGCGCGGGGGGCCGATTATTTGGGGTTCACTTTGTTAACCCCAGATAAGACTCGTTATTTGGGGTCAGCTTTGCTATCCCTAGATAAGGATTGTTTAACCCAGATAAGGTGCGGTTATTTGGGGTTCACTTTCTTATCTAGTGATAGGGGACTTATCTCGGATAAGAGACCTAATCCAGATAAGCTTGTTAACCCCAGGTAAGGGTCGTTATTTGGGGTTTCGCTTCTGCTATCTCGAGATAATCTTTGTTAACTTTAATAGATAAGGTGCGTTATTTGGGCTTCGGCTTTCTTAACCCTAGATAAGCTCGTTATATTTGTGGTTCAGCTTTGTTTCTCCATTAACGAAGCATTCTCTTCTCATCCCAGTTAAAGGAGTTGTTATTTGGAGATAAGGTTTCCTATCTAGGCTAAGGAAAAGGGATACACTTGTGCTTCTATAGCGTTGTACCATCTCTGGCTGGATCATTTTGCGACTCAGTGTTTGACACATAAGAAGAATGAAGAAGCTTTACTTCATAAACTAATAGTATTGAACATATTTTCAACGAACTATCAATAAAAGATTCCTACCGAGACCGACCGACGGGTGTTACACAATGCTTTCCCTATGTTTGAAAGAGGTTCAACAGCGATTCAAGTACACTGTTTGCTCATAAAGCTGGAATATTTTTTTCAGACCCCAACTTAAATGTATTTCTATTTTGACCGCCTCAGTAATCATATTAGAGCAGGTGAATTGTTTCATAATAAGTCCCCACTACCCAGGTGAAGTGAATCCATCAATAAATTATTTGTTTAATTATGTAACAATTGCCTTTGTTGTCAGCGCTAAAAAGGCCAGACGTCTGTGTTTGTTCCTCCTTTTCCTTGCTCCAAGCCTGTGTGCCAAGAGCTCTCGTTTTTTCAGAGTTGGTTGTTACTTTAAACAAAAACGGGCACAGAGTTCCTAGGCTTCATCCCTTCCAAGGGAGTTGTCATACGTCGAAGGGTACGCTTCTGCCCTTCCAAAGGAAGGGTACAACAAGCCGGGCCGGAGTAGCTGATTTCCTCGGAATATCACAGAGTACGGTCTGTAGACATCATCTAGGGCCATTTGATGTAACGAAATCTCCAGGACGACAACGATTGCTACCTTCGGTCGTTTGTGGACAGACAAATAGGATGGAATAAGGTTTCCCGCCAACTGGAAATTGGAGATTGCTCAACATGTTAGCGAGCAAGACAATGACCAAATTCCATCAAGCCTAACCGTTCACCACAGAGTTCTCGACTTCGACTGGGCAACCGGGATCCCCGCACAGAAGATTAAATAATTAATAATGACTATTTATGTAAGCGCACTATCCACCTACAAGGTCTCAAGGCGCCAATATAAACAGTATAAAATACATACATAACGACTACAAATAATAAATGGAATACACAGCGGCACAAGCTCTACCAAAATTCATGTAACCTACATATTACTCATAAAAAACATGTAACTAAATTTAAATTTTTTTACTTAAATAATGTTTTTCTTAACAATGAAAATATTAAATTGCTAATATCAAAGCAAATACTGATTAACGCAATATAATCATCTTACACAATTTAGGAGAATAATACAACTTACATAATATACAATCAAAGATGCTTAAAAGCTCATTAAAGAGTGTTTTTAGATTTTTCTTAAATTGTTCAAGGGTATTAGACGTTTTAATATGAGAGCAGATGTCCAAATATGAGGTGCCTGCACAAGAACAAGACCTATCGCGCCCCAAGAATGATAATGCCGAGGTTCACCAATTCATTTTGTTAGCAGAACGTAAAACACGAGGAGGGTTGTAAATTTGTAATAAGTCATCATGTAGGGAGGAGCCATGCCATTGAATAGATTTAAAAACAAAAGCATAATCTTGTATATAATTCTATAGTTTATTGGAAGCCAGTGCAAATCCGAAAGAAGTGGAGAATATGATTATGTTTCTAGACAATGATATAACCCTGGCAGCAGAATTTTGAACCCGCCTGTAGACGATTTATTGACTTGTGGTAGACCAACTAAAATGAATTCCCTATCCATATTCAACTCGGACACTGGCGACATTATGGTCGAGAGCCGCTACATCCTTGACCGTCAAGATGAAGACAAAGGATTCGTCGATTACGTGGTGAGAACCTCCGTGATGACTGTGTTCAGGAATCGACTCAAGGTGGTGCGCCTCAGTGATGGTATGGGCCGGTATTCATTATGGAGGAAAAAAATCGACATTCGGCATTTGCCAGGCAGAACCCATAGCGCTATATGCATTAAATTCAAGGGAGACCTCCAGAACAGCGGGAAGGATTTATGGGAAGAAGTCCGATTTTAGATGCAGGAGGAGAAAACCTGCGAGGACATTATTTGATCACAACCACATTCACATGTTACACTGGGTCCCCGGAACATCGAACCACGGGCCGCCCAACTCGCCCTCTCAAATATCATAAATAACACACACTGAAGGATCATTCCATAAAAATGGGAGATTATGAGGCAACAGTGTAGATTTTATCCATAAACAGGAAACCCGCAATTTCGGGAGTGATCATGACAACCAAGTTGTGCTGTTGCTACCACTTTCGCGTCACCCGCGCCATCCATTAATTGTAATCGTATAATTGTAAAGATTGGAAAATCAAAAAATTCATTGCGGTCCCCGACCGCGAGTGTCGTCTGCCGTCGCGGTTTGTGAATGGGTCAAAGGTCACATGAGGTCACCAAGGTCACATGAGGTCACCAACATGTCACCCCACCCTACCTCCTCCTTTCCACCAAGTTACATCATCGTAGCCCTTATGGAACTCATACAGCATGCAATATATTAAGGGTTTACATTTTGACCGGCCAAAGGTCCATGAGGTCACCAAGGTCACATGAGGTCACCAACATGTCACCCCACCCCGCCCCCCTTCTTTCCACCAGTTACATCACCGTAGCCCTTACGGAACTCATACGCATGCACTATATTAAGGGTTAACATTTTGACCACAGACACACACACACACACACACACACAACGAGAGTATCCCTATGTTTTGCATTCTGCATTCTTGCAGACGACACAAAAAACATTTATACAAATTGCATGCACAAAATATTAAAATTGGCACTCACTTCTGGAATTAAAAAGAAAATATTTGAAAACTAACGACAAAAATCAAGTACCGAAAGTTCGGTTTACGTTTGAAGAAGTATAGTGAATTCAATAACACACTCGCTTAATACGTTTTTGACGCGAAATTAAAATCCATGTTCATGTAAATGCTGAAACAATATCTTTCGCAGGAATGTTAATAGAATTCATTCATCAAGGCATGCTTCATTAAATGGCATATAAACCATAAATGTCTCTGACATAATTTTCGTAAAGCAACTGTCATTGAAACCATAACTACTGAAAGCCTCTTATACCGTATAATTTATTGTTTACTGATTTAATTCTATATAAAGGCCTAAATGTATTTTTAATGTATTACATACGCAATATTAAAAAATAGAGACATCAATAACCCGTCCCTCAAATTGCACGCCTACCGGCTGTAATTGTACATAAAGCCAAACATTCAAAATTCATGGATATTCACAAAATTGGTGTTAAGCTGTTGGTATGAGCATGAGCAATCCAGAAAGGTATAGTTTGCACTATGTTTAGTCAATAAATTTCGGGGTAAGTGACTTCTTGTTAATTTGTATATCGTTTGTACGGGAATTAGTCACATCTCGTCTCTTTCCTAATACTCATAGTCATACGAAACAATTTGACACCAACTTTGTCAAGATTGAAGCATTTTAAAAAATCTTGGCTCCATGTACAATAACCAATCGAAAGTTCAATGACTTATCACATTTTCGCCCATATCTCTGTAACTGAATATCACATCAACGTTTTCAAAACAGCACTCCTCGGTATCTTCAGGGTAACGCAAGCATGACAAATGCATTGCTATTCACTGATACCTTTGATTTTGTAGCACATGCCCTATTTATTGATTGCCGGTGATATTGCTTGTGCCTGCCACATAAGATGGTCTATATCTCAGGATTTCTTTGTACATCCAGACACAATCCCTACACGTTGTTTTTGTTGGGTGTTTGTTTTCAGTGCTACATTGTAAAAGCAATTACAAGATTTTGTCTCATTTGCAAGCATGTTTAAATTAGAGAATAAAGGTATTATTTTAGCCTCTGTCGTGTATCTATCGTGTTCATATCACACGGCGACAGCATTATTTTAAGTACATGTAGAACAACGAGGCACAGCCGAGTTGTTTTATGCAAAAATAGTGCTGTGGCCCGAATGATTGACACGACAGATACACGGTAGAGACTAAAACAGTACCTTCATTTCCATTCTTTACACCTATTAGCTAGAAGCTATTACTAACATATTACTAAAATTATGTCGATTTATCCAAAAACTACCCCAGCTTTTAAATTGATCAGTTTGTTGTTACTATGGGTCTTCAATTGGCAATGCGTCTGCATATCACGTCGACGCGTACGTACTGTTCCGTGTGATATCGCCTCTTATCACACTAGGAACCAAGAATTGGGTTAACAATCTCAAGTGCTTAAGAATATCTTATATGGGCGACGGACCATGTGACCTTACTTTTTCATAGGAGGGACATTGGAACAGTGAGCAGGAGGACTTTTTTAAGGTTCTGAATCCCCCCCCCCAAAAAAAAAAAGGCATGTTTATGAAAAAGCATCTGTATGGGAATACAGTTCTAAGAATCTATAAATCATATTAAAATTTCAGTACCGTTATTGCTTTTAAAGTTTGAAGTTGGTGTTGGTTTGCTTTAAATGGCACATTTGAATAGATAGACAATGAAAACCCCATGACCTGTGCATATCTGCTTAAATAGTAATATTGAATTCTGTGGATCTAATAATCTTTCTAGAAACAATTTGATAAGATTTTAACAGGCTCTGAATTTTAATAGATTTTTATTGGAAATACTTAAATCGTTAACAGCTGGCTTTTGAATGTCGCATTTGATGGCTAAGACCATTTTTTTATTAATATAAACAGAAATAAAAATTCCTGTAACAGTTTAACCTGCATCTGAGATGCAGATATTTCTTAAATCAAATTCGATTTAATAGATTTTTATTGGAAATGCATATACATGTAATATTTCATGTAAGAAATGCACATACATGTATCATTCATGTACGAAATGCATGTACATGTAATAATTTCATCAAACGCTTTTAAATGCCAATGATTTGATGTGAAAGCAAGACTCTTCACGGTGGCAGGAAACAAATTTTTGCCAGGGAAGGGATTGAAGAAAAAAATTATGTTGCCAATGGAGAGAAAAAAGAATGTTCCAAACAAGAGGGAAAAGAAGAACAAAACAAGACAGACTGAAGCGTTAGTGTAGAAAAAAAAATTGTCAAGACCAACTCTATAGCCACCTCTGGAAATCTAATGGAGCGTCCCTTAGAATATCAATGGACAAGAAAAAGGATTTAAAATTTGACCAGAAATATATTGGCCAAAGCTACCTTTCAATATCATTAAACCGGTGAGAAAGCAGATATAGTCGGCGGGAGCCCAATCCGGGGCTCCTAGACTATAAGGAATAAAGCGTGAAACTAATGTTGCGGAAGAGTCACTGAATCATTGCCCTATTGTTCACATTGGTCGGACTAGAGTACGCCGGACAATAATACTTTTAACCGGTATTCTCTCAAATCAAGTACCGATGTACTATTTGTATGCGAATATAGTCAAAGAATCTAGAAAACAATAGACGTGTTCCATAAGCCAGCCATGTTGGTGGACCAGCCACGATACTACAATACATTCATCTGCCAATGATCCCTGTGCAATCGCTAAACATGGATCGATGAAAGCTTAATGTATTGTAGTCGGAGTGTCCACCAACATGTCTGTGGCTGACGTATATTGAATACGGTCTATTATAGTCTGATTGTTCTTCCTGTCAGTAAACGCATATTGTCGATGTTACGAACACATCTGGAGGGGAAGTGTTGAGGCAAAAACTAAAAAGCGTATTAACAGTGAAATGCTCAACTTTGTTCAGCAGAATAAGATGCTCTAACCCAATGAAGAACCCTTTTATATCGCATATGTAAAGGCTTCGTTACCAGATTCAATTGAATAGATTGTGTTACAATCTGAGACATGCAATCGATTCCTTTGTTTGGAGACAATCAAAGAAGGTAAAGTGTCATGTGTATGGAAATAGAGGCCGGGTGAACTTTATTGAGAGGATTAGGCTTACGTAAATATTGTAGGTCGTTATGAGTGACCAAAACTTAGACATAGCTATATGATGGACAAAGACGTCAAACATTATCTGGAACAAGACGAATAAAAGAAACCAGCGGAAAACGAGGCTTAAAAGTACTAGATTTTTATATTCTTAGTGACGAAAAATACTGAATGAATGACAGCATGCAAGCAGTGTTGATATAGAAAAATCACACTGGAAAAACAACAGCACGGTAGTATTAAACTTCTGATGTGGTTGAAAAATTGGTGAAGGATTCTGATAGTGGAGACAATGACAAATACATTTTGCAGTACTAATTATTATTCCTATCATTTTATTTCTTATGTTGAATGCTTCAGTTTGTTCAAGTTTGATGTTTGGAATTTAATTTCAGTGCATTTGCCTTGAATTATTTTCTTCGTGAGAAAGGGACATTTTTTAATTATGGCCTTATCTGATCCGACATCGTCACATTAGAAGTTCTATTGAATTAGTGGGTATAGCATACACCTCTCAGAACGAATGGAATTCGTCGACACGCAACAAAAACTTTTATTGAACTGACAGGAATAAAAATCATACTGAGTACTCTATTGCTTTGTCAAGTTGAAATTGGTTTTGGTGCACTTTATATGGCTACATTTGATAGATAATTGAAAAAGCATGACCTGTGCATATTTGCTTACGCAGTAGTAATATTGAATTGCATGGATCAATATCTTTCTTAATTATATAAGAAACAATTTGATTAAGATTTTCACAGACTCTGTATTTAATCGATTTTTATTGGAAATACTAAATCTTTTGCAGCTGGATTTGAATGTCTCATATTTGATGGCTACATTTATTAAATACAAACAGAATTAACATTCCTTACATGCACCTGCATCTGAGATGCATGTACTTCAGGTAAATCCAAATCCATTTAATAGATTGTATTGGAAATGCATATTACATGTAATAATTCATGT
Organism: Ophioderma brevispina; assembly: GCA_023653785.1. Taxonomy (NCBI): domain Eukaryota; kingdom Metazoa; phylum Echinodermata; class Ophiuroidea; order Amphilepidida; family Ophiodermatidae; genus Ophioderma; species Ophioderma brevispina. The sequence goes on from JAMKCH010032696.1 coordinate 33,762, forward strand.
TCGAATGAAATACATGTAATAATCCATGTACGAAAATGCATATACATGTAAAATTTATAAATGAAATACTGAAATAATTTTATTAACGTTAAAAATGTCAAGTTTTGATAAGTGAAAGAAAAAAATATGTTGCCAGAGGAGGAAAAAAAATCACAAACAAGAGGGAGGACCCAAACTCTATAGCATCTCCTGGAAATATAATGGAGCGTCCTTAGACATATCACTGGCCAGAAAAAGTATCTTGAAATCTTGACCAGAAATATATGTGGCCAAAGCTTCGACTATCAATGTTAATAAACCGGGTGTTCTGTTTAAATCAAGTACCAATTTATTCAATACTTAATTTCATTTCATCACATTGCACCGGAACATTCAGCAAAATGCTAGACTCTTGAAACGAGGGCGGGTGATACAAGTAACGTGATAATTGCATTAATCTCCACCACGATTTTTTTCAAAACTAGGTTATTCATGAATTTTACATGCAGGGGATTTAAAAGGCAGCGTGGACTAAACAATTTAATTAAATTGTAATAATGTTTCTTAGAAGGCTGACTTAATCGGTCGCCTACAGCTATCGGATGACTACAACTGCTGTTGAGGAATTCAAACGCTTCTTATGTTATTTCTCATTCACCTCACTATTTGCTTTTCATGTTGATGAAAAATGTATGAAAGTATCGCGTCTGTGGTATTTGGAACACGAAATACCGCAATAGCAATTTACACTTCTTAAAACCTCTCTAAGGCCACCACATTGTTCCTCCATTGACTTTAGTGGCTCTTGTTTGGGAGCCTTATCAGAGTTGTTTCCTTGAACAACTTGTTAAGAAGCTACATTATAAGGCACAATGATATGATGCACGATCTAGGGGCCATTCTCCGATAGAAGGTTCAAGTTTGGTTTCAAAATGACCAAATATCAAACTTAAGAATATCTGAAAATCATTGAAAATCGTAAACTTAATTTTCAGAACACGGAGCAATGCATGGGTGATCTTAAACAATATACGATTTTTTAGTGACAATAGCCCTAAACGTTAAATTTAAGTAACGTATCGATGTAACGTATCTGGTCGCCTTTTTTCTTAATCGTACCGTTAAGCACATGCTTCACCGACTTAATCTCTCTACCTTATCAGTATTATCATTATACTAAAGCATGGTGTGGTATCGACTTTATTGTATGACGGGTTTTAGCAAGAGCGTAGCGGGAGGTAGGTAACGTATTTGGCGCGGTGTGAACGCCGAACGTAAGGGATTTCTTTCATTACTATTATGCGGGTAGAAAGGTGATCGAAAACTCCTCAGTTGGGTGAGCTGACGTTGCCGAGGTATCTCACGCGATAGCTACAACGTACATCCTATTTTTCGAGCCGTTTAAAATGTTAGAGGGAAAATATGCTGCAAAACATTTCAAACGGGAATGTCATTTGGGATTAGCATTATTTGGAATTAAATTGACCTTATTTTGTAGCATATTTTGCTCTCTACTCAGCTCACACGCACATACACGCTTCAGCGCAGTAAATCGTCCACCATTCTAATATGCTGATCTGCCTACTATCTACTTCTATTGTATATGGTTGCACATCACACAGGTGTCCCACTCACACTTCTTTTCAATACATTTTACAAATGAAAGAGCGCCGCTCATTACTCTCATTACTGAATGGTGACGTCATATCTGCGATACAGCTGGGGGAGTTTTTGAAATTCTGTATTGTGTGTTCATGTTCGAGAGACTTTTTTATACCTCGGGTGGTAAAAATTATAGTCGCATGAGATGGGAAAATCGGTATTGTCTCGGCATCGGAGCTAATGGTAGATTATGCGCGAAATAATGTGACTAGTAAGATCTACTATGTTGTCGGTATTACTTAGATCATTCCTGAACCACAGTGTCATCATGCAGTCTGACATGGCACTTTCAATAAGGTGACAATGGAAATATGCGTGCTATTTTGTCGGCAGTGGAACCAAGTTTGAACTGGGGATTGCAATGGAGTATGATTTGCGGTCTTAATTATATGCGCGGAACCGTGTTGGTGGCGCGGTCAAGCATGGTACATGAACACGTACAATGTACACACATTCGATTGTGTGTAGATTTTTAGGTCAGCCACCCGAATGTACTACACATGCGCGAAATGCGCGTCGGTTTACGTGTCTAAAATTTGTTATCACAGGCGTCAATAGAGAGCTTTGTTTGTGGGTGTGTCTTCAATCAAATGTTAATATATCATAATTGATCAACCCTGTTTGAGTGGACCTTCTTAAGTGCTTGAATAAAGGTGCCCTAGCCATTACATAAGAGCTGTACATAAAATGTAATCAGGTGGGTACCAAGTATCCTTCAATCAAATGTAATCGATAGTGATGATCAAATCTGTATTGAAAACCTTCTTATTTTGTGAAGATCGCTCTGAACAACCTAATTCCTATCTCGATGTTAGTCAATGCTTTTCCCCAAATACCTGATTTTTGTTCTTCGTCACACTGTGCAGGTACTCTTAAAAATGGTAAATATTCAAAAGTACATTTAAAGAGCTTTCACAGGAATTTTCATTTTCATTTTGGTTCAGGCAATCAATATCTGTACTCATTAAAATAAAGGCCCTCAGATTGCCTTTGTACAATATTCTATTGATTTAGTAATTGCAGCGCATATTTCAAGTGGGATACCTAATGTGTGCTTACAAACTTGGTGGATAAAATGGTAATAAATGCCCGAATGAGTAAAACACAGCAGTTATTATGTTGGGATTAATGCAACACAAGTGCAATTATTTTTGGAATGTTTAGGGGGGGGAATTCTTCAAGATTTGGAATTAAAACTCGTTTTTAACTATTAACTGAGGCAAAACAAAACGATATTGAAAAATACACCACCAAAACCAGGTTTCAATTTACACTGATTACAGCTTAGTTGGCAAAGGTCCAAAGGTCAGGACTTTTTGGAAACAATTATTTCTGATAAATATTAAAAATTTGTGCTTCACTTGGTGAATAACTGCAAACAACAGAGTTCTTTGCCTTCTCTCGTTTTTTCTTGATCCGGTTTGTGAATTACACTGTTAACATATGTTTACTCATCTTCTATGGCTTACTGTACTAAGTTTGTACACGTGGCATTTCGGGAGCCCTCTACAAATGAGGCCATACTGAAAAACAAAATGCATGAATCTCAGGATTTTTGACCTGGTGATTAAGAAGTAATTATTTGTTAATATAAAGTATATAATATATCTAAACAGTTAAAAATATTTTAAATATTTTTTGATTCATTAGGGAACAATCATTGACTCACACTGTATTGCATTAATAGCTGTACGTATATATTCCAATTCTGGGGGGGGGAGGCACATTATGTCAAACAACCAAAAAAGATACTCGGAAAACGGGGAAAATAATGTTTGTCCTCTTAAAAGGGCACTGAATACACGTAGACCGTCACATCAAAAGAACCCAGTTGTTGGTTACGAAATAAGTTTCCTTCTCAGAGCTATTAATTCCTAGAGCTATATTTGCTGGCATTTTGAAATGAGCGGTATTTCGTCCTAGTATCTACAATGTAATAACAGGTCTAACAACAGTATAATATTCTATTGTACTGTCCACCACCTAAACGTCTGGTATTTCTGAATAGCTTGAGGGCCTGTTATTTAAAATTTTCATGAATAATTTTTGTGACGTCAATAAATATTGGAATTCTCTGGGAATGGCGCCTTAGAATCTGCCATAAAATCTGAAGAATTCTCATTAATTTTGAAATTAATGCATTTTTTGGGTCACTCTATAGTTAAAATAACAACTTTCATTGAAAAAACATGGTGAACAAAATACACCGAGTTGAGCATTGATGATTTTCTTTTATGGGAAGAATGAGTTTGCTGTAAGTCATTGACGGCTGTAGCACCGCAAAGTGAGAAACGGTTCGATATGTACTCTTAAAATAGATCTATTGATTAAAGGTTATCTAATAACACAGTTAATTATTCAAAATGTGATATTGTCACATGAGCCTTATCATTTTGATACAACATGTAAGGCTCGTTATGGTAACAATTATTGTCACGGAATAAACCGTGACCTTGTAGACGATGCTACTGGATATTGGCGATGAAATATTGGCAAGTTCGTGACACTGATCTCTAACCCCAAGATACATAAAATTAAAAATGCCTATAATGGGAATCGAACCCACGATTTTCAGATTAAAAGACGAGGGCCTACAGACGAACGCCACGCAATCTAGGGTATGGGCCATGCCCTTCTGTGCTGTCGATTCGTAATCCCTATCACGGGAGGAGAGCAAAACCAAGCGTAAATTCATAATAAATTATTAAAATCATATAACTATCTGTTGTTCCAAATAAAACTTGCACATTTTCTTGAAAATGAATAAAATGTCACTTCAATTATTTCCCCCAATATCAGTGACCAATAGATACGCTAGACGCTAGAGCTAAAGATATTCAATTACCGGCTCGGTAAGCGGTGTAGAAAACACTTTAGATTCTTTTCATCTGGGAGTGCAGAACCATTGTTATATTGTCTCGCGGTTGAAAAGACTCAGGTGTTAACACCTCTCCGATTTAGACGAAGTCTTTTTTTAATGACGTAAGAAAATGTGCAAGTTTTATTTGGGGCAACAGACGGTTATGTCATGTTAATAATTTATCAATAATTTTACACCGGGTTTTGTCTTCTCCCTTTGAATGGACTACGGAATTTGTTATGCAGCTTTTTATTTGGTCTACGCCCCATAGTCTAATCCGGGCCGGCAGAACATCGCTCTTAACTTCCTGATCTGCTGTACTAGGCTTATTATTATTCGCGAAACGAAACGAAACGCAACGAAAATCGTAGCGAAACGAGGCGAAACAAGGCGAAACAATGTAAATGATGTAGACTTGCAATGGATGCAAATGCAGACAGCCCGTTTCGCTAAAAATAGATAGTGATTTTTAGCGAAACAACGTTACAAAGAAACAGGAGCAGGCCTACTAACATTGCGGCGATGAGGAGTTAGCCAGTTTCGGTGAAAATATATTGTGATTTTTAACGAAACAATGTTGAAACATAGGAAGGGATACTTGCTATGTAAAAACAACCTTTTGGCATCCAGTGTTGCATTCCTTGGCTTTGAAGTGAGCCGGTTTCGGTGAAAATAAATTGTGATTTTTAGCGAAATGTTGAAAATACTAGCTAGATACATACAACCTTTTGACATCCAGCGTTGAGTTCCTTGTCTGTGAAGTGAGCAGGCTTCGGTGAAAATAAATTGTGATTTTTAACGAAACAATGTTGAAAATACTAGCTATGTACATACAACCTTTTGGCATCCAGCGTTGCATTCGCTAAAGATAAACTGATTTTTAGCGAAATAACGTTAAGAGATAGGGGTAGGCCTACTAGCATTGCCTGGATGTGGAGGAGTTAGCCGGTTTCGGTGAAAATAAATTGTGATTTTTAACGAAACAATGTTGAAGATACTAGCTATGTACATACAACCTTTTGGCATCCAGCGTTGCATTCGGTAAAGATAAACTGTGACTTTTAGCGAAACAACGTTAAGAGATAGGGGTAGGCCTACTAGCATTGCCTGGATGTGGAGGAGTTAGCCGGTTTCGCTAAAAATAAATTATGATTTTTAACGAAACAATGTTGAAAGATAGGAAGGAATACTAGAAATAGGCATCCAGTGTTGCATTCCTAGGCTGTTAAGTGAGCCGGTGTCCCCCGTATATATATAGTCCCCCGGATATATAGTCCTCCGTATTATTGTCCGGGGTACAAACAAAAATCTATAGGACTCGACCTCTACACCAGCAACATTAGTCCACCACCTTATTCCGTTATTGCTATGGAAAGCGGACCTTGGCTCCGGGGGAATCTGATTACTTTTACACCGGTTCGGTGAAAAAATTAAATTGTGATTTTTAAAAAAAAAAAAAAAAAAAAAAAAAAAAAAAAATAGTTATGTAAAAAAAACTGTCCTTTGGCTCCAGTGTGCATCTTTGGCTGTGAAGTGAGCCGGTTTCGGTGAAAATAGAATGTGATTTTGCTAGCCGGAACGATCAACAATGTTGAAAATATAGCTAGATAATAAAACCTTTGACATCCAGCGTTGCAATCCTTGTCTGTGAAGTGAGCAGGTTTTGGTGAAATAGATTGTGCTTTTCGCGAAAAAACATGTGAAAGATATATAGCTATTAATACAATTTTGGCAGTATTTGCTCATTTATTTAGGGTGAGTTCGGTGTTTTTTTTGTTTATGAAGGAAACATAGTCCCCTTGAAGCCATGGTCCCCTTTCCATAGAGATAAGCGTGGGGAATACCAATGTTGATTGTTTCGCTAAAGATAAATTGTGGTTTTAAGCGAAACAACGGTAAGAGATAGGAGTAGGCCTACTAGCATTGCCCGGATGTGGAGGAGTTAGCCGGTTTCGCTAAAAATAAATTGTGATTTTTAACGAAACAATGTTGAAAATACTAGTTATGTACATACAACCTTTTGGCATCCAGTGTTGCATTCTTTGGCTGTGGAATGAGCCGGTTTCGCTATCATTTTTGTAACGAAACAATGTTGAAAATCATATATGTACCTACAACATATTTTTGGCATCCCAGTTTTGCATTTCTTGGCTGTGAAGTGCGCCGGTTTCGGTGAAAATCATGTGTATTTTTACGAAACCAATGACGATAGGAAGGGATGCCTATGTAAGACAACTTTGGGCATCCAACATCCAATTTTGCATTCCTTGGCTGTGAAGTGATCGGTTGTCGTGAAATAATTGTGATTTTTAACGAAACAACGTTAAAACATAGGAAGGGTTACAGCTATGTAGATACAAGGCTTTTGGGCATCCAGTGTTGGTGCCATTCTGTTGTGGAGTGAGCCGCTTTTTCCCTAAGATAATTGTCAGTGACTACGTTGCCGGGATGGAGGGAGTTATACTGAGCCGGTTTCGCTAAAAATAAATTTGTTGATTTTTTAACGAAACAATTGTTAAAGATAGGAGGATGATCCGTATAATGCAATGGCTAACACAACTTCTGCATCTTTGGAGCTGTAGGCCTATTATCCCGGGATATTATCATAATGTGGAATAAAGGTAAAGGGCGAGAGGGAAGTTAACGTACGGGCAACGATAGAACAAGGAGGGTAAGATGGGATTTCCTTCTCCTTCTATCTAGCTGCGTCTCTTAAGACAATGTGATTTTTTAACGAATCAACGCTAAGGCGATAAGAAAACAGTATAGTATAGGCGTAGGCTACCTGTGATGAAAAGTTAACCGTTTTCCGCTAAAAATAATTGTGATTTTTAACGAAAAAATATACTAGCAATGACCAATACATCTTTGTCATATGGCGTGGACTAAGACGGTTTCGCTAAAAATAAATTGTTGATTTTTAACGAAACAGCGTTTAAAGATCTCGAAGGAATATAGCTATACCTCAGAGATTGGAAGCAAAACTGTAGTCCATTGTTAACATCTCGATCGTATCGAACCAAGTCTGTTTCGGCTTGCAATGACTGGGCCGCACTATGGCGCCTGTGAGCACCATAAGTTTCCTATGAGCGAGGTATCCTGCGAATCAGCAAGTTTACCCAACTTTTGCTTCAATTCGACTCCGTGAATTTATTGTTCCTAGACTGCTCACTTAACCCTTAATGGGTTTGGCCACGGTCATCAATAACTTCTTTTCATAAGACTTAAGTCACAATTAAAAGAAAATGTCCAATTAGATCCTATTCTGGGCCTTTAAAAAATAACAGTTGGGAATACAGCGGGTCCAAATTTTTTTCATTTTTTGTGATATGTGTTGAAAGAGAAAGATACACATTTTAGTTAACACGCAGTAATATTTTGAAGATCTCAAGAGAAATGTCATTAATACATTGAGATTTGGAGCAAGTCTACCTATAGTCGACAATGAAGTGTACAAATTGGGGTGATTTTAAGTTTTCCATGGCATATGCGAAAGTCATTGAGTACTAACTGTCTTCAAGGCTTTTTGACAAATACATCGCAACGCGGAAGCATCATGATTTGATAAATAGCCCCCGCCAAACTCATCTTGGGGTTATAGACATTGAATGTATAGACATTTACACAATTTTTGTAACATGTTTAGGGCCTGGTATCTTGAAATAGGTTTTCGGGCTGACTGTTTTACCCCTGGGCAATTGTATCTGTTTAGATTTTTATACTATTGGCCTACGATTCGCATGGCAACAAAGGAAGTGACTAGGATGTTACTGGTCTATTGAATAACGATTACTACTCTATCTCGATCAGTCGAGGGAATCGTGGAATTACATAATAAGTCGTACCAACACTGCCGCTGCAAACAATCCCTTGATTACTTGCTTCGAACCTCTGTTTAGGTATTTCAATGAGGAAAGGAGGGAAAACAGCAAAAGTGTTAAGCCCATATCAAAACCATCGTTCCGTGCTGGGCGCTGACATTTTGAATATTTGCACGGAATATTAAAGTATTGGGTGCTTGTATACACACAATGTCAATTCTATACAAACAATCCGGCAAATTCATAAAAGTTGTTGGATGTTGGGGGCTATTGGTTGGTTAATTTTGTCCTACCATGGCCACACAACGAATGAATGACGTCCAATCGTCTCGATTTAAATAAACCTAAACCAAACCGCCTCAATAATACATCTTTTCCAAAAACCTAAGCCGCGCATTGCATTATGAGACAAAAAAGTATCTGAGCCCAATGATCCAGGTACACTATATTACACCTGGCCACCTCTAAACACATACATCAATTTGTATCACTACCGATTAGTGTCTATGCAAAGCGACACCCACAGTATTGTGGAAGAAGCGGAGGGCAGCCATTGCTTTCTATTGTTGGTCGCTATGTTTCTTTGTGGTCGGCAAACATGCGAGACGATGATTTCTAAAGATGACGTAACGTTTTGCCTCTCGATCTATATAGAAGTACCTCTTTGTGGTATATTCGTCTCAGATAATAGCAATGCCAACACAACCTTTTGCATAAATATTCTGTATGGTCAGGAGGTGGACTAAAGGCCCCATGTCGCTTGGGAAGATTAGTTGCGAAAAGTTGCAAGGATTTTTGAAGTTCCACGAAACTTGCTAACTTCCACCGGGGGGGGGGGGGTCCTCTCATTGATCCTGTCCACCATCCCCGAACATCACTTTCTGAAAGCAACCCTAATCGAGGATTTAAGCCTTGGCTTACAGATACACTTCTGCGTAAAAACATGCCAGTTCCACCCCTATCACAAGATTGTGCTTATATACTTTTAAAGATTGATTTAAATAAAGAAGAACATCACTTTTTTCCAGAACGCCACAATTTTTGCCTACCCTTTCCACGGATCACTTGCAAATTGAACCTTTTTTTCCACATTTTGGCATTTTTGACCTCCTAAACGCGTCTCGCGCGTATCCTCCTGCCTCTCCATGAAAACATAGTCCTTTTTCCCTCTTTTTATGCACGCGAATGGTGTACAAGCCATAATGAGTGTGACCCGCCCCCGGGACTTCCACAACTTTGCATAAATTTTCCACAAATATGATTTTTGCATATAACCTTCGGTAATTATGTATAGGCCTAAACTTTTCCTAACTGTGCGCAACTTTCTTTAACTTTGAACAACTTTAAATATGACAACTTTTGCGTACCTCTTCACACTTGCATTTCGCACTCTTGCATTTTTCCACAATCTTGCAATTTCTTCTGTGCAACTTTGGAAATCTTTCCCAAGTGACATGGCACCGGTTTCGCGAAAATAAATTATTGTGAGATTAGAAGCAGTAAGTATCGGACGATCGACCTACTACTAGAAGCATTCCCCGGTGTAGCATGAAAATTATAGTTCCACGCTTTGTTTCCGTTCAATCGGTCAGTATGGACACGGACCATGGCTTCCATGGGACTATAAGTATTCCTTTTACACCGACAAGCATTACTCTGCCGATAACAGGCCGTTTTTCGCTAATATAAAGAGTTTATATAGCCAGTTTTCGTAAGAGGAGAGGTATAGAAGGAGGGGGGTTTGACGGGATAAAAAGACCCGGCGTAGGAAGTGAAGAAGCAAGATATGGATTCGAGGGAGAGGGATAGGAGGGGAGATGTGGGGGCATGAATATATGTGGGGAACACGGGCGGTCGTGATAGGGGGATAAAATATGAAGAAGGTGACGGTAGAGAAAACGAAACAGTCGGTAATGTCCGTCGGGACGAAGGGCTTGGTTGGTAGTGGGGGGAGGAGCGGGCAGACGGAAGATTGTTCTGGAAAGAGGTTCCCGCCCTCCCTTTGATTTTTAACGAAACAATTTCAAGATAATTATAGAAAGCATTATAGGCGCGGCTGCGCTGTTATAAAAAAAAAAGATTAAAGAGTAAGCCGGTTTCGCTTAAAATAATTAGTCCCCAGGGACTTCTAACGAAACCATTAATAACCGATTACTACCATGACTAATTATTATCTCGTATGAGTGGCGCCCCAACACTAACCCGCGAGAGCAAAGCTCTGACACTGTGTGTAGGGCCTACCTCGTGGCGGAAAGAACTAATTGAAAGTGCACACGGTTGAATCCCGCTCGGCTTGAATCAGAGGGAACTTGAGGCTGTTTGGGCTGAATGGAATGCCTGATGCAGAAGTAACAACATCGGTAGGATTTCGCCGATTCTGAACCCGATTCTGAACGTGGAAAAGGTTATGGTTGGATAAATTATTAGGGCCGATTCAATCAGTTGGCGTTTAAGGAAAGGGCCTTTTTCAGCAGCTTACGGTGGGCCCCTTTAGCGTCACGAAAAATGCAATAGGCGCACTTTAGTGCGACTAATGTGTGTCCGAGAGGGCCCTGAGAGCAATCAATTTTCTTACACTGCTGACTCTAAATCCCCATGCTATCATTTTAGGGCGTACAACCCTGAGCTGAGATCCGCTTCATCAAGCCCCCATTGGCATTGTAGTGACCCACACGTTACACATGTATCATGGGTGTACCGTCCATAATACGCTGTATGAATCCGTGGGAGATCTTATTTTGCGATGTAGGCCTACTTATGTTGAATTGGGCAATTTTTTTACACACATGCAGTGGGGTAGTAGGTCGTAGGGGCAGTCGGGGGGGGGGTGCACTTCCCCAATCAAATTGAAAATTACCATTGAAAGTGTCAAAAAACTGGCCGTGCTACCCCCCAGGGAAAACTGCCCGCGGACAACTAAAATGGAGATGTAACCCGGGGATGCAAAAGACAAAACTTAGTTATGGAGAGGGGGATGAAGATGGGAGAAAGGGGAGAAGTAAGGGAAGAAAGGAAGGAAAAAGTAAAGAGGACAGACGCGTAGACAAAGGTGAATATTGATTAAAATTTTCAAATTATTATTTCAATATGAAGGTCAATGTCATCAAATAATTGACATCATCATGGGGCCTAACCAGACCCTGACCTCTGGGGGAGATGGGGAAGGCGCGTAACAGGGGTCTCTTGTCAGGGGGGTCAAAAGCCCGATTTGGGCTTGATTTCCCAGTAGAGGGTAACCCACTGCTAATTTAGCATTATTTTCAATCATTTCTCCCCGGTAAAAGTTGGCGGGGGCAGTCTGCCCCCTTGACCCCCAGTGTTACGCACTGGTGTGGGGGGGGCAAGACTCAAAATTTCCCATTTTTTTCCTCATTCATCGTTCCGTTTTCCCTTAATTTTTCTTTTCTTCCTCTTTTCCCTTAATTCTGGGATTTTTTCCGCTTTCCCCCCTCTTTTCTCCCCTTCCCACTTTTTTCTATCCCATTTTTTTTTAGCTCCCTTCGCCGATTTTTTTGTGTCCTGTGGGGGGGGGGGCAAGTTGCCTCTCCCTGGTTTACGCCTCTTACATCAGTTCTTACAAATATACCTGTAATCATGGTTAATTCTGAATGGATATTCTTTTAAATTCAATTTTCCCAACAATGTGATACACGAACTGGCTTGCTTGGATCACAATGTCTCTTTGGATTGCCAGAACCTTTTGTTGCGATAATAGTTACCAGGGCCTTGTATGCAGAGATCTGGTTACTGGGACCTTGCTTGCTGGAACTGGATACTGGGCCTTGCTCCTGATTTCTAGACAGCTTGACCCTTACGTGCAGTGATTCTGAAATGACCCCTGGAACCACGCTTTTAGGGATCTGACATCTTGACCCTGGCCTTGCTGGAATTTTTTGGACAACTGGCCCTTGCTCAGGATATGGGTTTCTGAAATCTGGCTTGGTGGGATCTGGATTACTGGAACTTTGCTAGCTTGGATCTGGACAATCAGAACCTTGCTTGTTTGGACCTGGATGACTGGAACCTTGCTTGTTTGGACCTGGATGACTGGAACCTTGCTTGTTTGGACCTGGATGACTGGAACCTTGCTTGTTTGGACCTGGATGACTGGAACCTTGCTTGTTTGGACCTGGATGACTGGAACCTTGCTTGTTTGGACCTGGATGACTGGAACCTTGCTTGTTTGGACCTGGATGACTGGAACCTTGCTTGTTTGGACCTGGATGACTGGAACCTTGCTTCGCGATTTCTTCGGACAACTCGAACCTACTTTGAAAGGTCTGAATAACTGGAGTCATTCTTTTAGGGATCTGGACATGTCTTGAACCTGGCTTGTGATTTGCAAATAGTCATTTGCCTTACACGAACAGGGAATGTGGTGCCCGGAATCTTTCTGGTGGGATCTGGATGACTGGTATCCTCGATTGCTAGGCTCTTCGACAAAAAGAACCTTCTTGTTTGGACTTGATGACTGGAAACTGTGGTGCAGGGACCCGAAGACTGTAAGATGGCTTGCGCGTCTTGATGACTAGAACTGTTGCTTGCATGGCTTTTGATGGTTGTATGTTCATTGGGATTGAAATCCAATGAGTGACTGATAGAAACTTTGTTTGCTGATGTGTGTACTGCAACATTGCTCTGATAATTCTGAACACGAGTTACTTGTTAAATAGGACAACATGTCATTTTCACCAAAAAGGTTACAACTGTAGAACTGTCATGTGACTAAGCTTTGAAATACTTCCAAAAGATTGGATCCAAGGCTATTTTTCATTTTTGTTAATACAACTGTATAGAGTTGTCACTGTTGATAAAGACAGAATCAGCCGGACTTTATTTGTGTGAACAATGTAAATAGTTTTTACTGATAACTATTGATCTAATGGTCCCTGCTTAGTGTCCTCAATTTTGTTCCACAAACACACTGATAAATAAACAATACACCAAAAGACACGAAAAGGAAAAATTCCCAGGCCCTTCTGCTGAAATAAGATTGGAATTTCAAAGATTCAAGCTGACTTTGCAAAATTAAGTGTAGTTTGAACTGTTAATACCTTTAAGATATTGAACCAGTGTAGCAGGAAATATAATCCCCCATTGTCTTATTATATTTACATAGCTAGAATCTCTTTCAACATTATTTCATTAAAACTCACAATTTTATTTTAACCGAACCGGCAAACTCCTCATCCAGGTGTAAAAGGAATCATAGTCCCCCTGGAACCACGTCCCCCTCCATGACGATAACGGAATAAAGCGTTGAACCAGAGTTGAGTGCCTATGCTAAATCGTTGAAGGTTACAATAGTAACGGGGCCCTATATTTCATGCCACATCGGCATGCCCAAGTGTGACCTACCCTATTCGCTTAACGTTGTTTCTCTAAAAATCAAAATTTTATCTTTAGCGAAACGGCTCACCCATAAAGGAATGCAACACTAATATGCCAAAGGGTTGTATTTACATAGCAAATTATCCCTTCCTATCTTTCAGCATTGTTCGTTAAAAATCACAATTTTATTTTCACCGAAACCGGTGTAAAAATAATCATATTCCCCCTGAGCCATGGCCTCGTTCCATGGCAATTAACGGAATAAAGCAATAAATAAAAATAATGTTGCGTGTAGAGTCGAATCCTATAGTTTTGTGTTACCCGGGCAATAATAACCGAGGACTATATATCGCGGGGGACTGTATATATACGGGGGACAACGGCTCACTTCACAGAGCCAAGGGAATGCAACACTGGAAGCCAACGTTTGTAGCCTATTTCTTATATGCCTTCCATCTTTCACATTTGTTTTCGTTAAAACTCATAATTTTATTTTAGCGAACCGTTTAACTCCTCCACTCCAGGCAATGCTAGTAGGCCTACCCTATCTCTTAACGTTGTTTGCTAAAGGTCACAGTTTTATCTTACCGAATGCCAAACGCGGGATGCCAAAGGTTGTATGTACATAGCTAGTACTTTTCAACCATTGTTTCGTTTAAAAATCACAATTTATTTTCACCGAAACCGGCTATCTCCTCCACATCCAGGCAATGCGATTAGGCCTACCCCTATCTCTTAAACGTTGGTTCGCTAAAATTCAGTTTATCTTTAGCGAATGCCACGCTTATCCAAAAGTTGTTTACATAGCTTATTTTCAACATTGTTTCGGTTAAAAATCACCATTATTTTCACCGAAACGCAACTCCTCCCCATCGGCAATGCTAGTAGGCCTACTCCCTTCTCTTACGCGGTTGTTTCGCTAAAACCCCATCTTTAGCGAAACATCAACTGGTTCCACGCTTATCGTCTAGGGAAAGGGGGACCATGCTCCAAGGGGACTATGTTTCCTTTAACACCAACCTCACCCCTAAAGAAATGCAATCACTGCCAAAAGTTGTATTTCAATAGCTAATATCTTTCAACATTGTTCCGTTAAAAATCACAATCATTTTCACCCAAACCTGCTCACTTCACAACCAAGGAATGCAACACTGGAATGTCAAAAGTTTTATGTATCTAGCTAGTATTTTTTCAACATTGTTCCGCTAAAAATCACAATTTATTTTCACGAAACCGCTCACTTCACACAAGCCAAGATGCAACGCTGGATGCCACAAGGTTTTATGTACATACTAGTATTTTCAACATTGTTTCGCCTAAAAAGCACAATTTTTTCACCGAAACCGGCTCACTTCACCGCCAAGGAATGCAACCTGGCATTCCACAAAGGTTGTTTTTTCACATAGCAAGTATCCTCCTAGTTCACATTGGTTCGTTAAAAATCATTTATTTTCACCGAAATGCCCCCCAAGAAAACAGAAAAAAAAAGAGGCTAACTCCTCATCGCCGCAATGTTAGTAGGCTGCTCCTGGTTCTTTGTAACGTTGTTTCACTAAAAATCACTATGTTAGCGAATCGGGCTGTCTGCATTTGCACCATTGCAAGGCTACACTTCTATAATCGTTTCCATTCCTATGCCCATCATTTAACATGTTTCTCTGCGTTTAGCCACGTTTCGTTTTCGTTGCGTTTCTTTTCGTTTCGCGAATAAAGAATAAGCCCTGTACTATACAATGCTTATACGGAATGTACATACCCAATGGGTATTGCTTAAAGGGAATGTTCCAATGGGGATTACCAAAATGTCTTATTAAACTTAGTCTTATCATCATAAAGTACTCCAGGGTAGTGAGTTCGTTTTCATACAGGTACGAGAATTATTATTTAAACGCTTCTGAGAAGACATTACATTGATTTCGTGCGTCATTCTATCTTTACTCTGTTTTTAAACACGAAATACAAAGCATCAAACAATACCGCTTACACAATAAAGTTTCACAACATTTCGATCAGTTTATCGACTATTTTTACAGGCCAATTGCTTCAAGGAGACCTTTTAAGTGCTTGTGGAGGTGCCATTGAGTAGCTCACTCCATGGCGGAAGTACCTGTGAAGGTACTCCTATGCCTGAGCTCTGAGCGTGTGAGTATTTAAGTAATCTTTCCTTATTTAACACTTTGTTCATGGCGTCTTTTTTTGTTTTTTTAATAAAATTAATTATGATTCTTTTGTTTATATTATATGAAATATTATTTAGAAATATCATATAGATGTTACTAAGCTTGACATTTTAAAAGGTTGACAACAATAAAATGTTTCGCCATCCATTCATAGAGCAGGTCACGCTCGGCCCGGTGGCTGCAAAGGTCATGCTTTCTTATCGCGTAATTCAATCCAAGCTAAGTTCCAGTTTCTAAAATGAAAGCTTAAATTTAAAGCAAAGGGTGTACCATTTAAGCTTGAGCTGATACACAAAGTAGATGCGCTAAATGAGTCAAGAAAAATTGGTAAATTTTTTTGTTGTCCTAGGCATATCAGAAAATTTATACTCCTTAATAATTATGTGATAACAGTTGTTTTAAAACTGTATTCACAAACCATGTACCTAACCGTTCGACAGATTCTGGCAAACTGAACATTGGCAGCTGTTGATAAGATTTGTGGCTTCCTATGTGCCAAAAACAATTGGTGTCCAATGCTTTCTCTTGGTACCAAAACGGTAAATCTATAATACCAAATATAGTATTACTTCGGCCTTTTACCAGTTTTATTTATATTTCCATATACCACGAGTCAATCCGATGTGTTCATCTCACCCGCTGAGGAAAAAGCTGGGAAATACACGCACAATTGGTTCCATGGCCTTGTCTATATAATAACAATGGCAATAATGATTGATAGTACTATTGATACCGTAGCAATCACACAGAGAAATTAGGCCTAAATATTTGAATTATATTTATGTGTTATTTTCGTGGACTTTCGTGGACAAGTTTACATTTAATATCAACCATCACCGACTTTAGCATGCTAGTTTAGACATATCTATATAATTACTCCTATTTCAAAAGATTTAAAAAGATGGTAATAACGCGAAATCCAACAAAAAATTACCTTGACCAAATCTACATGTATTTTACACTTTTGTCATAGTAGTCTGGGATACGACCGATTTAATCATGATTTTTTACCAGGTGTCTTGTTATGATTTTTGTATAGGCCATCCCTTGGGCCATCTGAAAAGCGAAGTCTTAAGTGTTGCGAGCGGTGGAGCGTGACGTCAGAGGTCAATGAGGTCATTCGAAATCAGCTGAGTTGCTAAAAAGAAAATAAGCAGTATTTGTGTGACCTGCGCTTTGACTGCAGTGGCTTGTGTGCTTCGCAAGTACTTCGCTGTAGGTACTACATCAATGATGCATCAAGGCGGTACCCTAAGTATACATGAAGTAGCCTAAGCTCTGGATTACACGGTGAGTACGAAGCTTAGTTTACGTTTACTTGATGCGAAATGAAAGGAGAATTATTTCAATTTTAGAAACTGTTGCTATTTTGAGTGGCTGCGCCTGTTGGTTAGATCCTGTAATTTCATAAACACAATTCCAACTCAGACAAGCCTGAAAGTGTTACTTGGTAAATTGTTCATGTCTAAATTCAGCAGTCAACCTCCTCACATGGAAAAGGGTGGTGTGAAGTGATTTAAAGGGTACCTTCTTAAGAATAGTCTTTAATAGGATTATGTAATATACACCAAAATACTTTGCAAATTGCATTAAAATCATCATTCATTGGGTCTTGTTGTCTCAGATGTGGCAAATACGGGCTTTCGAGGAAGCCCCTAGGACATCATGATATCATTTTCTGTAGAAAAAAGACATTTGACAATCCCAATTAGGAAATTTAAATAACAGTCTATACTAATAAACCCTTTAACTATCATAAAATTATTTTTTCATTTTATCATAATCCTACTTCGGCTTGCAAACAACAATAAGCTAGCACACACACATATACATACACAGACACTCGCGCGCATACACACGCCCCCGCACACACTTATGATCAAGAAACTTTTTTTCTGCTATCACGTAATCCAAGCCTAAACTATCAACATAGTGTATAGCCAAGAATGTTTAAGAGACATTTCATAATTTCAATAACTTCTTCTTGTTTATAGATTCGTATAATTATTTCCAAAATTTCAGTTATTTCTGGTAGATTATTCATATTTTCATGTTACGGAAGAAAGTTTGTATTTTTGCTCTCCATTGGGCTATTTTTTGTTGTAGACACACAAAACACAAAAGCTTCACGTAACAACTGATCTGCAATAAAATGGGCAGGTGTTTATTGCTAAGGCCAATTGTTCTGCAAAATTTTCGGTGTAAGATTGCTATTGATTTTGAAATGCACCTTCATTTATAATGCTAACCATAGTTATGATATGGGCATCCAATGTACTGTATTCTTAATGTTAAAAATACAAATTATGCAAACGTTACGTATATGTTATTGAAGTTTATAAGCTGACGATTAGAATTGTGTTTACAAATATGTTTCAAAGTAGTTCAGGCCACAATTAATGAATAGTTCTATTCACGACCAAGTAAACAGGTAAATATACGCTCATTCCATGTAATAGTGCATTGAATACATTTTACAATTAAGAAAATAGGTGGTTATAATAATCAGAATGTCCATGTCTCTTTGAAATGAAAAATCAAAACACACACTCACTCTCTTTCTACCTTTTTTTGATAAGGGGGGGGGGGGGGGGGGGGGGGGGGGGGGGGGGGGGGGGGTGTTAACCACATTAGTATAACAAATATTAAATCTACAGTTACAAATACAATTATTTGTATATATTTGAACTAAGTAATTGTATGCCAGTCAGTGTACATACTAAATGGTGTTCGCCATTGTGCCTAATGGTAATTCGATTTAATGCTTTGTCAACTCTGCATTTTCTCGTTTCGTTCTGTTGAACATTGTGACATATGATTGTCATTGATGATGGTTTAGCATGTAAGTGCATTATACTACATGCGATTAACTAATATTGTATGTAAAATAACTATTTCCAAGACCCTTGAGCTAGGCCTGAGCTAAAGTTTGGCATTTTCAATCTGTTGTCCCCCTTCTTTGGGTACCATTAATATTTTTTCCATCGCAATTTCTCTCACTTTTAATGTGATTACACAAATTAAGTTGAAATGTTAATAGTTTGTGTATATCTTGTGTTATTTTTGTACTTTGTATTCCATGTCAAGTTTTGAAATGAAGTAAAACTTGATAACTGGGTATTCATAGCAATGACATTTCAAAATACAATGATATGATTTTCAATCCTATTAGATATCAAAATTTAGATGTTAGCATCAACATCTAAATTTTGATGCTAACAATCCGGAAGTCAATTCACGTCCGTATTCAACTCACGATCAATTTAAAGAAAGCAATCTAGTCTCAGATTTCTCCATTCTGAATCTCGATATTAGTAGTAAAAATTTTAAATTTTAAAAGAATGTATCAAAACAAAAATAATAATAATAAAACGCACTATGATTTCACTATTATACGTGAAACTCATCCTATTGATAAACGAAAGAATATTATTCTAAAAAAAAAAAAAAAAAAAAGCGAAATTGAGTTAAAGATGACCTTAAATGATAAAGCTGTTTAAGAATGAGAATAAAGGTATGATTTTGGGAACCGGTACTCTCTTTACGACGAATTGAACCCGGCGACACCATTATTTTTTGCGTGGAAGAACTCGGCCTCCGGCCTCGTTCTTCCACTTAAAATAATGGTATCGCCTTGGGTTCAATTCGTCGTAAAGAGAGTACCGGTTCCCAAAATCATACCTTTATTCTCTAAATATTGTATGTAAAATAACTATTTCCAAGACCCTTGAGCTAGGCCTGCGCCAAAGTTTGGCATTTTCAATCTGTTGTCCCCCTTCTTTGGGTACCATTAATATTTTTTCCATCGCAATTTCTCTCACTTTTAATGTGATTACACAAATTAAGTTGAAATGTTAATAGTTTGTGTATATCTTGTGTTATTTTTGTACTTTGTATTCCATGTCAAGTTTTGAAATGAAGTAAAACTTGATAACTGGGTATTCATAGCAATGACATTTCAAAATACAATGATATGATTTTCAATCCTATTAGATATCAAAATTTAGATGTTAGCATCAACATCTAAATTTTGATGCTAACAATCCGGAAGTCAATTCACGTCCGTATTCAACTCACGATCAATTTAAAGAAAGCAATCTAGTCTCAGATTTCTCCATTCTGAATCTCGATATTAGTAGTAAAAATTTTAAATTTTAAAAGAATGTATCAAAACAAAAATAATAATAATAAAACGCACTATGATTTCACTATTATACGTGAAACTCATCCTATTGATAAACGAAAGAATATTATTCTAAAAAAAAAAAAAAAAAAAAGCGAAATTGAGTTAAAGATGACCTTAAATGATAAAGCTGTTTAAGAATGAGAATAAAGGTATGATTTTGGGAACCGGTACTCTCTTTACGACGAATTGAACCCGGCGACACCATTATTTTTTGCGTGGAAGAACTCGGCCTCCGGCCTCGTTCTTCCACTTAAAATAATGGTATCGCCTTGGGTTCAATTCGTCGTAAAGAGAGTACCGGTTCCCAAAATCATACCTTTATTCTCTAAATATTGTATGTAAAATAACTATTTCCAAGACCCTTGAGCTAGGCCTGCGCCAAAGTTTGGCATTTTCAATCTGTTGTCCCCCTTCTTTGGGTACCATTAATATTTTTTCCATCGCAATTTCTCTCACTTTTAATGTGATTACACAAATTAAGTTGAAATGTTAATAGTTTGTGTATATCTTGTGTTATTTTTGTACTTTGTATTCCATGTCAAGTTTTGAAATGAAGTAAAACTTGATAACTGGGTATTCATAGCAATGACATTTCAAAATACAATGATATGATTTTCAATCCTATTAGATATCAAAATTTAGATGTTAGCATCAACATCTAAATTTTGATGCTAACAATCCGGAAGTCAATTCACGTCCGTATTCAAAACGATCAATTTAAAGAAACCAATCTAGTCTCAGATTTCTCCATTCTGAATGTCAATATTAGTAGTAAAAATTTTAAATTTTAAAAGAATGTATCAAAACAAAAAAAATAATAATAAAACGCACTATGATTTCACTATTATACGTGAAACTCATCCTATTGATAAACGAATGAATATTATTCTCTACCTGGATGCAATTTGAATACAAAAATAGAAACCTTGAGAAAGATGACGTCGGAATGTATCTTTCTCAAACACTCAAATATAACTTGAAAATGATAATACGACAACAAACGACGAATCTTATTTATTGAAACTGAATCTAATAGCTTGTGTAATACATCCCATCATTTCATTGGTAAAATCAACCAAATGCTAAGGAAATATATCAAATGAAAATAAAACCACCTATATTATGGACGATTTCAACATCTTATATTCGCTGACGCCCCTAAATGCCATTGTTGCCACTTTTTAAAAATCACGGAGCGGACTCCTGCCTTGTATTTAGGGGGAAATTGCCCCAAAATCTAACAAGACAAATAACGCTACCTCCCTTTTTTGCGGTGATAGTCAGTTGGTAGTTATTTTCCGAAAAGGGCGTTAGGAATATGTTAAAGGCTGACTCAGAGATTTCCCCGAGGATGGCGCCATCATCAATCTCAAACCAATGTGGTTTTCTTACATATACATAATACTAGTCCACATATAATCGCTTGGTGAAATAACTAAGCTCAAATCGAAGTCCTTCATATAGAAAATCACAACCTTGTTTAAGTTCCGGATCCGGAATCTCTGAGTCAGGCCTTAAAAGAAGTTCGTCGGCTTAACATGAATCTTTTAACCATTTAAACTCATATTCCTTAATACTACAACAAAGTCTAAACGATTACCGAATCGAGTACAACACATATTGATAATATATTACCTATTTTTAATCGCAGTCCTCAGTGATCACTTTCTAACCATAACATCTACGTTGCAATTACAGAAAAAAGTAAAAAAAAATGAAGCAACGTACAAAAGAATTCATACAGAACTTAAGAGCAAATCACATAAATTCAAAGAGAAACTATGTATCTCAACTGGTCTTAATCTTTGATGGTGAAAATGTGAGTGATGATTCAAATGATTACAGAAACATAATTGGTAATCTGGTTGATGATGTATTCCATTAGTAAAATGCAGCAGCTATAGAAAGACCGAGCAAGTATCCCCCCGTGGATTACGAGAGCATTGTCGATTAATATCCCCAAACGGAATGAGTTGTGGAAGATCACAAAGCAACGACCAACAGAGGAAAATCGATATATCGTCACGATCTTCCAAACAGACCAATCTTGGCTAAATTGAGATTTTTGCCTATTATGATAATATACCAGGAGCTCTTTTCATACACCAAAATATTAAGCAAAAATAACCTTCTAATTTTAGGTGTCATATTTTTTTTTTCAACTTTTTGAAAAATCATACCCAAACGTCAAATAAGTCTCCAAACTGGCTAATCTGTTTGCTGTACCTACAAACCACCGTATGACAGTGATTGGTTGATGAATAGACCAGTTAACAGCAATGTTTGTAAACATGTTAGGGCCTGGTATCTTGAAATAGGTCGGCCTGACTGTTACACACTGGGCAATTGTATCTGTTAGAGTTTTGATACCATGGGCCATAACGATTCGCATGAATGGATTCGCAGGCAACAAAAGAAGTGACATATGATAAACTGGTTACAGGCATTCAGCTCTTTGTCGAAATCCAAAGTGAGCTATCCATCAATGGGATATTTCGAGATTCATCTTCCCTCTCAAGGTCTGGTCGAAGTTGTTAGTTGTTAACTACGTGTGTCAAAATTGCAGTATACTCTAAAAAATCCCCTAACTCTGAAACAATAAGCCATAGATAAGAAAAAATCTGAGAAAACAGTGTCATGTTTCAACATAAATGGAACATTTTTAAAGTTTTGACGACTGTGTAACCTTGAATCCATACTGGGGGCCATGAAAAGGGTGTGACAAGTGCTCCATCAATTGTTTTAATTACCAATGCCTACAGTACTTGTAATACAAAGTATCCAATAAACCGAGTCCATTTCCCAGCAAGAAAAAGTCCAATGACATAAAGATCGGTGGTAAAACCTTGGAACAAGTGGAAAACGTCATCTACCTTGGAGTTGTCATATCAGAAGTCCCCACTGCGAAAGTGGCATCAAAAGCAGAGTTGGCATGGTTCAATGCAGAAACTCAATCCAATTTGAAAATTAAGATCTTCGGATTTACCAAGCTGAACGATACAATGTACTGTCCCTCTATTGCCAACTTACGGACAGAGCATGGGGCATGAAAAAGTATTTGAGATGGTCTTCATGAGGGAAGGATCCTGGGTTTCCTCAGAAGGTTCATACTGTAGAAACAAACCTCGAGGTAGGCTTTACAACAAAACATATCTACCAAACACAGTTTCCTGACTAAAAAACCTTCGGACATGTAAAAAAATTAACAATGGACAACGATATCCAAACACTACTGTTTAGAGGAAATGTTGAGCATTAAAACGACAGAGACGACAATGAGCCAGAGAAAAGATGGATTGATGATATCAGGAAATGCTGTGAAGACATGAACACCCCAGGAAGAGTTAAGTTGAAGTAAGTCTATCCGGAATAAAATATGCCAATTTGGAATTACTTTCCGGCCCTTCAGGCGTCAATTATTTTTGTAATCAACTTACACCTAACAACATGGAGAGAAACATGTAGCATAAAAGTTTCGTTTACATTTTGGAAGATTCTTTGTAACCCTTCCATATTGTGAACTGCCGTTATAAAAGCATCAGACACATCTTCCTCAACATTGTAATCAGGACAGATACAATGATTAAATCAATTTCCATTTTCTAAAAGTTTTTCTAAACAGGAAAAAATTGTATAGAAGTTTAAAGTTAAAATTATAAGTCTTGCATCATTAGCACATTTCAAGTTTAATATTCTATCATTCCACCCATCATTTAAAAAAAATGCCCCTTCTGTTTTTGCCAGTAATTTCTGTTTGAGAGCGAGTTTTATTATTTACAACCAGCAATTCAAAACATTTTAGTTCCGTGTCCTTGTTTAGGTGAATCTGCTTATTGTGGATGAATTGAATGGGGGGGGGGGGGGGGCACAGATAGACTGATTTTATTACTGTCAAATTCGTCATTTGGAAATTCATCAAACGTCAAAAGTGTTTGAATATATATTCGTAATTTTGATTAAATTAAGTTTTTTATTTTTTTTATTTTTTTTATATTCTTTGTTTGCAGAATTGCTGCCAGGACTTTCCTAAACAATAAATTACACTATTTTTTTATGATTAGTAACTTTTTATTGGCAAGACCAGTCGAACAGCATATGGCATTCAAATTCTCATTACAAAATGAGCAATTTAAACATATCATTCATCTTTCCATCATCCATGGCACATTATTGTGCCTCTAAGAGATGATGGACGCCAAGAAATCGTACAAAAGCATTGGCATTTCTAGGTCCTCCACAGTCAAGAAGTAACGTTCAAAACCACGCCTGAGGCAATCGATCGACTCTTTTGTAGTTTGTCCAATCAGACCAATCACTTTCAAGATTAAGTTTTACAAGGAAAACAACGGATACGTGAATTGAAGCGTGCTCAAAATGAACGTTTCAATTATGTCCACATATACACGATAAAATCATTTTCCTACTGTTTCAACTTTTAGATCAGCGAGTTTCATATCTTCTTCTAAAACTTCAATCGCTATATGTCGATGTCTGCTCCTGTTTTGGAACCTTCATGTACGATGTCACCCCCATCTACGTGTCGTCTTGGCACACAGCGCCGCCCATAGTTGAATCACGGTCAGAAAGTAATTTGAGCCACCGCGACCTTGGCAAATCTTCACTGCGCTAGGGAGTTCACAAATTTTCGACGGTAACATGCTAAGTTACGGCGGTCCGGAAAGTGTGTAGTCTGTGTCACAGACTGCAAAAGATATTATCTAAATTAGTACTGCGCGAGAGATTAACGTTATCAGTCCGTCATAGCGAATGCATGCAAATGAACTAAATCTCAAATATCTCCGGAATACGAAGGGGTTCTATGGAGATTTTTGCATCAAAGGGTCCGTTACTATGTTTTGTTTTCAATATGTATCGTAATTGGGTCTGAACCTATAGAACCTAGCGAGAAAATTGAACGTTTTTGTCGGGTACTTCGGTGCTCGCAAACACGGAAAAGTGAACACGCAATCGCTACGGGCCGCATCCCTTTTCCCACAATGCCTTTCGGTATTATTTCAGTCTTGAGAATTTTCAAACGCTGGTTTCAATTTACGCTTTCAATTTTAGAAACAGGATGTACGTACTTACCGGACCGCCGTAATGCCAAGGGGCTGACACGTACACAACAACTAGTTAACATATTGGGACCCGGTCAGATAGCGTTGATTCGGATTTTTTGTACACTGGAGATTGCGCAAAATACTTGGCCTATCGTAACGATTTACGCACCAAAATATTCCTAACTAAATTGTCTAGTTAGTTGACTAGTTTATAATATAGGTTTATTTTTGAAAAAAGACGAAAAAACGTGAAAAAGCATTTTTCTTACCTGATCAGATGGCTCAATTATCGATTGCTGCTGTCAAGTCATGCCACACTCCAGGCACTCAAAAACTAGTGAGCTAAGGGGTCTTTTTTGTGAGGAACCCATTTCTAACATCAGATCGACCACCTGATTCGTCGATTTCGCGATATCCAGGGTACCGCGAAACCGTTTTTTCATTCCTTGTTCAAGCCTTTAACACAGCGTTTGGCTGCTTGGGAGTCCCATGACGTAGCGCATGTCTAAGAATAGCCGGCCAATTAGCGATGCGGATACGGAATCGGCGGCGCTGTGTCCGAGCAGTACAGATGCTATGGGAGCATAAATGGTGTGATGTATATACTCTAGTAATACAGTATAAAGGTAAATGACGAAAAGACAATGATACGAGAAGAAATTCATTTCCATCAATCTAAAGATGATTTCAAGAACCCAGAATATATGAATAACAAAATTGGTCGTAATAAGTAAAGGAACAAACAAAAATATATATTTGTAAATAAGGATAGGGATAAAGTAACTAATCCGAAATCTCTAATTATTTTAACAATTATTTAGCAGATATTAGGTCGAAACTGGATGCAAAAAATAATACCTATGATAAAATAGATTATGACTATTTGGCAAATTCAAACCAAAATACTTATTTTTATGTCATCTATTTATATGAAAAAACATATTAAAAACCAAAACAAAGATTCAGGACACAATGATATGACCAATTTCTCAAAAGAATTGCTAAGAAAATCATCAAACCACTTGCATTGATATTCGATGTATCAATGGTAATTGGTAAGATAAGGTTGAGTTGTATTATTTTAAATAGATTTTTGACAGGTGCACAACATTTATTGATAAGTATAAAATATAACATTTAAACAAAATTAAATCAAATCCGATCAAACCATTCCACGTCAAATTGCAAAACGTAACGATCTTCACTAGCAGTTTAGATTTATCAAATGCATTCGATACCATTGACCATGTCATTTTTATACATAAATTCGAATAGTACGCCTTCAAAGGAATGTATTAAAGTGGTTCAAAGTTATATTTCTAACATAAGTAAATATATATATATATATATATATAGTGAAATAGTCAAAAAGTCAGTAAATGATGGAAAAAACAATTACAATTTTCCGCATACTGCAGTTTCGCATTTATTAGTTAATGCTCATCAGTGCATTGAGAATTAGAATTACAAATGAAAATAAAAACAATACAAATTGTGCAAAGCGCAGGGTGCGCACAATCACGCATTGCGTAATCCGCATTAATTAACGCGCCCTGCGTATAATTACGTAGATGCTCATCACTTAGATGCTTACAGATGCCCATTCAATTTGGGGTTGAACAATTTTATAAGCCAATTTTCTGCGGCTATTCGTTTTGTTTTGTCATCTTCGTTGATTTTCAAAATAGGAACTACTGTGAATTGTATATTTTTGCCATTTTTATTACACATTTCAATATGTTCACTGACAGGAAGTTGGCGAGTACTTGGGTCTCTAATCTGTTGTTTGTGAACCCGTATTCTTGAATTTAATTGGTCACCGGTTTGGCCAATGTAGTGTTCACCGCAGCCACTGCATGTCATAACATAAATTAAGTTTCTGCTTTTACAATTCATGGTGTGCCTAATTTGGAATGTCTTCTGGTTTTTGAAAACAAATGTTTCACATTCATAAAGGTGAGTACATGTACCACAACGTCTATCACCACATTTTTTACTACAACCTTTGTTTGTTTTAGGTAACGCAGCTTTGGTTAAGAGTTTCTTCAAATTCGGGGATTGTCTTTTACTCATGATGAGTTTCGTCTTTTTGAAGATATTAGTAAATGTTTTACTTTTGTTAAGCATGTGGATTGAATCAGTAATTACTTTACCCATGTTGGTATTATTGGGATTGTGTGTGTGGAGGAGAATTTGCATCATAACATCCCAGGAACATATTAGATCCAAAAGACTCTCTGAAATTCAGAATATCCTCATCCGAAGAAATTATCCACTTCAAATCATCAAAAATGGCATTAAGAAAGCTCTTAGCATTGACAGAAAGGAACTATTAAAACCAAAGCTTGAAAGGGAAGATAAAACTGTTCTCACATTCGTTTTCGGCGGTGGGCCTAGCCTTTGGGCAACCACGCCCACCATGCAAGGCAGCATGTGCTGGTTGGCCACCATTAGCTCTCCAGAGCTGACGCCCTTGTAGGTAGATCTTCTTTTTCATTCTACCAGGGTAACCAGCTACCCTCCTCATCAGAAATCCGATGGGGTGACGGTTTAGCCGCCGAAAACTCGGCCCTGGGACAGGTAGTACTGGTTACCAGGATACCAGTAGCAGGCCCTCAAAGGAAACCTGACCTGACATAGAATGATATCAAATGGAAATTTGGTTAATAAATTCACACAGAAAATTGGCTAATAAAATGGACTTAATAAATCGCGAACTACAAAAAGTAATGACATGGTTAAAATTCAAGTTAGGAATGCGATAGAATTTAATGTCGCAATAAACTCGCTCAGAGCGAGGTAGCAGATATAATTGCTATATAAATAACATTTGTTTCTAACTTTATAATTTTGACACATATACCGACGTCACAAAATATGGAAGGTTTTATCATAAATATTTAATACTGTGCGCCCTAATTTCAGATAAGAGAGAGAGAGAGACTAAAAACTAAAAAAAAAAGACCTTTTGCTTAACGATTATATTACTACTATTTCTAAAAAACACATATGGAGGCAGTTGTTTTGAAACAATTGTTGGTCCAATAGCGATATCACTGACCCGAAAAATAACCTTTTAATGGAAATATAATCTCCACCAACTCCATACGAAAGCTAAATCACCTGCATTTCCAAAAATCTCTTGTTAAATGGAGATCAGTGTCTCTTCGGACACAGGAAATTAGCTATCAATACCTACGCTCTGTACAGCCTGTCTCAAAAAAAAAAAAATGGTACAATCAAAAACCGATTTTTTTCAATATTATATCTCAACATAAGTAAGTTGTTTTGTATATCACATTCAAGAGAAAAGACCAGGCTTTCAAGGATTTTTTTGTTTCATCTCAATTGCTTATTTCAATCGAGAGATAACTCCAGTTTACTGCGGAACACAAAAATCGAGCTTGTGCCACTTTCTGGTTGAGTGAAAACGGTGAACGAATTAGTTAAACATAGTTATTCACACTTGAACATATACGAAATTCTTTAAAAAAGGATTAACTTCATAAAGAAACTCTAAAAGATACGAAAACAGTTACATAATTGTGGAAGTTATGATCAGTAAGTTCTGGCTTTAAGATAAAGTGAATAACATTCCACATACTGTTGTTTGTCAGATGAGAACATAAGCGTACAACCGGCGTACAGCAATATGGAGGAGAGAGTTTCTATGATCTTGAAGTATCATGAAACGCAAATTCCTACCACCACTTTGATACTTTGCTTCCAAATTCAAATTTTTATTGACTTCAAAAATTAGTAAATGCATAAAGAGTGCAATATTTTAAACCATTTCTTTGGATTTGGAGTGTTAATTTAGGTTGCAATTACATTCCTTCTGGCATGATTTTAACAGATACCAATCTTGTAATAAATTCAGAGCTCCATTTCATTGACGTGCAATAAATATTTGTATTGTTTGTTATTTATGAAAAGAAGATTTTTATAATTGAACTGATTATGTTGACTATTAAAAACTTGTGTCGATAAAAGTAGACTTCCTTTGTTTACTAAATTTAATCTGTGTTTTGTTTCTTTTTGTCAAGTTGCAATCTTTTGTGAGCTTTAAGACAGCATAGCATAGCTGGGCGAAACAACTCTGCCCATGCATAAAAGTGGCACAAAATCGATTTTGGTATATCGCACTAAATTTTTTTTTTTTTTTTTTTTCATTCTACCAGGGTAACCAGGTACCCTCCTCATCAGAAATCCGATGGGGTGACGGTTTAGCCGCCGACAACTCGGCCCTGGGACAGGTAGTACTGGTTACCAGGATACCAGTAGCAGGCCCTCAAAGGAAACCTGACCTGACATAGAATGATATCAAATGGAAATTTGGTTAATAAATTCACACAGAAAATTGGCTAATAAAATGGACTTAATAAATCGCGAACTACAAAAAGTGATGACATGGTTAAAATTCAAGTTAGGAATGCGATAGAATTTAATGTCGCAATAAACTCGCTCAGAGCGAGGTAGCAGATATAATTGCTATATAAATAACATTTGTTTCTAACTTTATAATTTTGACACATATACCGACGTCACAAAATATGGAAGGTTTTATCATAAATATTTAAAGGTCCATGGCCCGATCGCTAATAGCCTCGTCCCCAGAAACCCAGATTTTACCGGAAGTGGTCAACATTTTGGTATCAGAAGAAAGCTACTATTTTTCTCATTTACCCTGTGAAATTTTAGAGCCAAACGATGTTTGGTTTGAAAGTTATGAGCGAAAATGTGCCCTATTTTGGTCGACCAATATTAATTTTACACAGTACTCTATGGGGCTTACAAAATCACGTTTTTAGCTCTCGCATCAAAATGGATTGAAATATCGGCGCGAAACTTTACAGATGGGGTTTTTGAGTGAAGGTCAATCTATCAAGATGAAAACTTCATGTCCTTAAATCGGGCCATCCCCCTTTAATACTGTGCGCCCTAATTTCAAATAAGAGAGAGAGAGAGAGAGAGAGAGACTAAAAACTAAAAAAAAGACCTTTTGCTTAACGATTATATTACTACTATTTCTAAAAAACACATATGGAGGCAGTTGTTTTGAAACAATTGTTGGTCCAATAGCGATATCACTGACCCGAAAAATAACCTTTTAATGGAAATATAATCTCCACCAACTCCATACGAAAGCTAAATCACCTGCATTTCCAAAAATCTCTTGTTAAATGGAGATCAGTGTCTCTTCGGACACAGGAAATTAGCTATCAATACCTACGCTCTGTATATCGTGTTTTCGTTTCAGTAATAATGGTAAATGCAAGGATATCTTTATGTTGAAAAGCTACAGAAATAAGCAAAATAACTACTCATTGATACAATAGTGTTAGCATATTGTTTTACTATAGGAAAATATTTAATAACCTTCTTAACCAAGAAACATGTTATTGCTATGACAAACGTACGTACTTTAGTGTTTTTACCTCCCTCGAGTCAGTGACGTCAGTGTGTCACGCAGTGATCGCAGCAGTAAAAGGCTTGCGTGGACAAAGCGCTGGTATACCCACGCGCGTATATAAAGGCAGTGCAAAAATACACACCAAAAACATCTGTCTGAACACGTTGACGTCACTGACTCGAGGAAGATAAATGGACTATAATCGGAATTGATTTCATTACTCTAATAAGTCAATTGCCTTCATGGTAACAGGTTTCTGAGAGATTTTTTTCTTTATCAAAGATACTTAGTGAATTAAATACATAATCTCGAGCCTATCTGGTTGCCCATTGGTCGCGAATGCAGTTTGAGGTAAAAGAATAGAAATAAAGGATTTGCAGCCGTCATAAGTCACCTCAATCAATATATGCGCACACCATTTCCTGCATGCGTGACTCCACCAGGAGTGTTGTGCAGTACCAATCCAGATCTAGTATCTTTTGTGGGCTCGTAAGTATTGCTGGAAAAACTTTAATAATGGGCTTGACTGTGCCTCGCCCAATATTTAGTTTTTCCATCCTTGGACACATTATCCACCCATAATGATACTGCATTATCTTTTATTATTTTCTTAAATAGTTGTTAATGCTATGTTTGGTCACAGACGTAAAAATGGCTCGGTCTTAAGTATTTCATCAACTATAGCTCCTGTAGATTAACGTCAAAGTTGAGAGTAAACCCTCTAGAATAATGTATGGCTTTCCTATTACCTATCGGAATAATATTATGTCTTTCCCATCAGCTACACCTCTTACATATCAATGTCAAAGTTGACAGTATATCCGCTATAATTGCATCTCTATAAGAATAACGTAGGGCTTCCCTTAAAAAGTTTTGTATAATTACATATTGATACATAAGACTTTCGAAGTTTTGACATTGTAGTCTATTAGTGTCAAAGGGTAAAAACATAAAGGAAATAGTGTATCTTTCGTGAAAGGTCTTTAAGGTCTGAGATGACTGTACTTCGTAGAATTACAATTTTGTTTACCAACAGACTGGATATAAATACTCCTTCACGTAGGAAGTGTTGTTTTAGGTGTTTTTCAATTTCATTTTCATGTGATAGCACTCTACAAAGATATATGTTCAAGCTTACAGCAAATTTCTTGAAATAGCATATGCCTCGAGGATGATCACTTGCTTTTAATATGAGTTTCGAAAGTGACCGTGGAGTTACGCGTCAATTAAGACAAATGGAATACATTCATGTATTGGATTATATCAACATTAACACGAGACTAATAAAATGACAATTTTCCGTTCCTCGAATTCATGCCGGTAATACAGACAGTTGTATTTTAGGCCTTGCAGAAAGAAAGCTACTTAAAGATGTTGAATATCCCGTCAAGTTGAAAGCATTTTTGTAAGGGAAATTATGGGGTAAAACCTTAATGGTGGCTGACGGGTTCTTGTTGACGATGAAGCACATGCTTTTGAAATTTACAAGGGTTAGTGGACAGTAATTCAAAACTAAGTGCCTTGAAGGGTTTGCCCTCGAAAAGGCCAGCGGTAAAAGACCGTAAGGACCGCACCAGTTCTACATTCCATGTCTTTCCCCTAAAATCGGCCACAGACAAGCATAGGAATCAGGCGTGTAACTTCAGCATTATCCCCATTTTACTTTTGAACCAGGGTCGTCTCCAGACCATTTGGAGTGTTGCCCACACAATGTGAGTCGTGTCGGGCGCAACCCGACGGCTACGTGTACGAGCTGTCCCGGAAGTCTTGAAGCAATTTTTTTGGTCCGCCGTGAAAACGCTAGACTCATATTAAAAGACGTGAAGACTCATTAATTTCTTATTCTATGTTTACAACTCATAGCTTGACCAATAATTTGTGTATTGGACTTAATATATACATAATCCAATTTTATACCAGTGTGCCCTGTAAAGACCGTATTCAATATAACGTCAGCCACCAGACATGTTGGTGGACAAGATGCATACATTCCAGGACTACAATTAATTAAGCTGTCAATCGATCCATGTTTAGCGATTGCACAGGGTCATTGACAGGTGAATGTATTGCAGTACTGGAATGCGTCTATCTTGTCCACCAACATGGCTGGCTATTGAATACGGCCTATAGGCATTATCCAAAGAATGAATCATGCGTATATTTCATTAGGAGTGAAATGAACTCCTGGGATTGTCTCGTTTTATATGGAAAGACAATATAATCTATTTTTGCAAAAGGCCTAAATAATGTTATATTTTGTATAATTTTACATCATTTTTTGAATGTTGGAAAACATTTAATGTTGACCATAGGAATCCACATCTACAGTTCATTAAAGCAGGACTGGCACATTTTCACAACATATGGAATTTCTTAAATGATAGTCAAGGTCATTGGAAGAATAGAGATATAGCTTACACATAAAAGTAACATACCCAAAAACAGACAGGGACATTAATAAGAGAAATCCAGGTAATTTGTAGGCTAACATTAAATTTGTCGTAATAACTTTAATCAACAATGTGCCAATTACATGAATATCATAGACTCGTACTCATTGATATTAAAACCACAAAGGTTACAGACCGGGTCCAACAGGGTTTATGCCGTGGGAATCAACTGCGACGTGTGTTTTCCGTCGTCTGCTTAATAAGGGCACGTGTGGTCCAGTGGATTGAGCATTCGCCCCGCACTCCAAAGGTCGTTGGTTCGAGTCCCATTGCGGCCAACGTGTTGCGCCATTGCAATTGAGTAAGACGCTTTACCTCAATTACTCCTCTCCACCCAGGTGTATAAATGGGTACCAGCATTATTCAATGCTGGGAAAGTAACAGACTCGCTGTGCGGGAGGAGTGGCGAACCCCCACAGCAAAAATAATACGGAGGAGTCTGGCCCAAACGCTAAGGAAAGAGAGATGGGCACTCTTTTTTTTTTTTTTTTTTTTTCTTAAATGATAGTCAAGGTCATTGGAAGAATAGAGATATAGCTTACACATAAAAGTAACATACCCAAAAACAGACAGGGACATTAATAAGAGAAATCCAGGTAATTTGTAGGCTAACATTAAATTAAAACCACAAAGGTTACAGACCGGGTCCAACAGGGTTTATGCCGTGGGAATCAACTGCGACGTGTGTTTTCCGTCGTCTGCTTAATAAGGGCACGTGTGGTCCAGTGGATTGAGCATTCGCCCCGCACTCCAAAGGTCGTTGGTTCGAGTCCCATTGCGGCCAACGTGTTGCGCCATTGAGTAAGACGCTTTACCTCAATTACTCCTCTCCACCCAGGTGTATAAATGGGTACCAGCATTATTCAATGCTGGGAAAGTAACAGACTCGCTGTGCGGGAGGAGTGGCGAACCCCCACAGCAAAAATAATACGGAGGAGTCTGGCCCAAACGCTAAGGAAAGAGAGATGGGCACTCTTTTTTTTTTTTTTTTTTTTTCTTAAATGATAGTCAAGGTCATTGGAAGAATAGAGATATAGCTTACACATAAAAGTAACATACCCAAAAACAGACAGGGACATTAATAAGAGAAATCCAGGTAATTTGTAGGCTAACATTAAATTAAAACCACAAAGGTTACAGACCGGGTCCAACAGGGTTTATGCCGTGGGAATCAACTGCGACGTGTGTTTTCCGTCGTCTGCTTAATAAGGGCACGTGTGGTCCAGTGGATTGAGCATTCGCCCCGCACTCCAAAGTTCGTTGGTTCGAGTCCCATTGCGGCCAACGTGTTGCGCCATTGAGTAAGACGCTTTACCTCAATTACTCCTCTCCACCCAGGTGTATAAATGGGTACCAGCATTATTCAATGCTGGGAAAGTAACAGACTCGCTGTGCGGGAGGAGTGGCGAACCCCCACAGCAAAAATAATACGGAGGAGTCTTGCCCAAACGCTAAGGAAAGAGAGATGGGCACTCCGCGCACGAACTTGCTCGGCACGACAATTTACTTACTTTTACTATAAGGGCGCTGATTTGATCTTAATCATTTCAGGTGAGAGCTAATGTATTTATCAGCTTTACAACCATGGAAAAATAACATTTTGAAAATGTGCCAGTGTCTCGTTTAAGTTACATTTTCCAGAATTTGTTGTAAACTGTCAGGTCCACGCTTTGTTTGGGGACAGTATGTCGCATCTTGCAATTGAATGAAAATTGAAAACAAATAATATCATAAATCATAAATTTCCTGATATGTTAGGCAAATAAATATTTATTTCTTGACTTGTTTAGCCCATCTAACAGTTGCACCAGGTCCAAAATCATATAAATTTAAGATTTTAATTCGGGAAAGTTTCGCGCATATTCAGCAATGGCACTTTACTGAGAAATTACGACAAAAGAAAGCATGCCCTTTGCAGGCACAAATCGTGACCTGCTGTCTAACTAGAACATGTAAGGGCTCTATGTGTAACAAAATATTTCACTCTATCCCACCAAGAGACTAGATAACTTTAAACTTAAGAACAACTTCGTTGATGAAGTGGATTGTTCATGACTCTTGTGAAGCTCGATTGATTCCAGTAGTCATGACATTGGATGATTGAAATGCGATGCGCGGCTGTCCGATAAGAGTCTACGATAACATACTTACCCTTGACATTACGGTATTATATTGCTTGTAATGGTTGTATGTGTTTCGCTACCGGGGGTAGCTACTTGATCTTTTCCTTCTGCCAAGAAGATTAATCTTGAATTGACCAAAACCTTATGCAGTGGTATAGAGTTCTTAATTGTGTGTACAGCACATGTATTGTTTTCACTGTTCACCTGTTACATACTAGTCGTTGAATTTAAGAGTCTCATATTTCCATGACAATGGTCAGCAAAAGTTACATGCCTGCTTTCACTATATTCTTGCACCAAGCTTTCTATGGTAGCAGCAGGTCAGATTGCAAAGTCATATTGGATAAATTACACTGCGGAATGACCTTCATATAGCCAATTTATATTTAACATAATACTTACAACATTATGCTATACAATTGTGAAAAACAATTGTATGTATAATTATTATAAAAGTGATAGCATAGAACTAATTTGTTAAGCAACCTAATATCTGGTAAACAGGCACAACTTTTGTACAGCAATACATGGCAGATATTACTACTAGAAGTTCCATAGGGCAATCATGATAATCTGTACCTAGCTTTAGGTTCAATGCAATGTGATCTGTAATACCAGATGTACCATAAAAAGTGACAAGAAACTGAATGCCTTTTGTTTCACATTAAAGTTTGATAATTATGATTGATGCCTGGCATAATGTTAATTACAATAGTAATTCCTGCATGTTTTCACATTTAAATTAATTTATAAATAATGCTGTTACTATGTAATTGTGACAAAATTTAAAAATAAAAATTGTGTTACAAAACTCAATTTGTTATTCCTTTAACTGATTTGTGGACTTTAAATGCAGAAGATTCTCTTTTTTAAGGACTCGTCTTGTTAATTTCTACATTTTTGTGAATTAAAAAAACCGCACACCCTTCTTTAACGTGTAGACTGTTAAACCAATCAGAAAACAGTGCTTGTCTTCCTTTAATAGTCTTTATTTGGTGCTCGGAGATAATTTTTATGCTGTTTTAAGGATATTCAGAATCGAAAGATTTCATGTTTATCGTAACTGCAGTAGATTTCAAAATAAGTGAGACCTCGGGAAAAGTTTTAGGTCTGTCCATTCACCGTGAGAGGTAAGAGGAATTATTTTAATGGCCACAGGTAAAAAAGTTTATGATACTCATATAATGTATAGTAATGTAAGTAATGTAAATAAATGTTGACCTAAAGTATATTATTTCACCTGTTTGAAATGAAGTTTCAGGCTGAAAACATCAGCAATTATTTCATTAAAGAGATACTGGCACATTTGAAAATAGTGCCCCCTCTAGATTTTTCAAAATTGATATTGCATGGTTACAAAGTTTTTATATACATTAGCCTTCACCTGAAATTATTAAGCACAAATCAGTGCACTAATGGGTAAACAGAACGATTTTATAATTAATGTCGTCGGCGACATTAATTCAGCAGACGATGCGGAAATGGTGTGTAACACAAGAAAACACACGTCAAAGTTGATTCTCATGGCATGCACCTTGCTTGACCGGTCTGTGACCTTTGTAGTTTTAATATCTATGAGTACGAGTCTATGGTATTCATTAATAGACACATTTGTTGATTAAAGTTACGGCAGACTTAAAAGTTAGCCTACAAATTACTTAGAGGTCTTTATCCTCTTAGTAATATCCCTATCTGCTTTTGGGTATGTTATTTTTGTGTGTAAAATTTATATCGATTCCTCTAATGGCCTAGCTATCATTTGCGAGCAAATTGAATACATTTTCTGAAAATGTGCCAGTGCCCCTTTGTAGGTTATTATTTGAACATAAGCTACCTTTGTCGCCGCAAAATATCATTCATTATCACAGCATTGGAGAACTAATGCATTATTACATCAATGCACACATAAAACAACTAAGTTTTTACTTGACCATCCAAAATGGGCAGACCTTGTATTAAGAGAATAGCGCAAAGAGAGATTTGACATCCCGACCAACCATGGCATAAGTTCTTCTATTAATATTCGGCCCCGGATCAGCATACTCAGTTGAATAAATCCTGACACCACCACAAGTTATTACCAATGACATATGGATACGCTAAGAAGAATTAACAGACCACTGTAGAACTGAATGCATCAGTTTCCAGTAAGCTGATTCTGTACAATAACTTTGTACCATGAACACAATATATTTTGTAATGGCAATAAATGCCTAGTCTCCGCATAGCCGGGGATTGAATCACCGCATCGAAATATGCAACCATTCTCACTTACTTTGAAATCTACTATACATACCACTCCCGATACCCATCCACATGACTATATTAATTAACCGAAGAGTCATCTGTATGTGTCCTAGCTTATATATAAGAATACATAACCAAAGAAAACATGATGCTTATGTTTTCAAAATATATATTTCTTCAAGCTTAGAACCCAATTCACATTCGAAAGTAAATCGATCAATCAAGTAATATGGCATTGACATGACCTTGATAATGCAGTACTTATTATAGTCAAAAACATAGTAAGAACTGAATGATTTGCCACCACTTGGCAAATACGAAAAGAATGCAAAGCGTAAGCGTGTGTCAAATGAAATAATCTAATTAGGATAACAAAAATTATGTTTGATTAAAACCTAAAAAATTGATCCTGATCATACCTAAACATGATGTCAAAATCTAATATGTTTCAAGTCCTTAAATACTGAGAGTGGTTTCCACTCTGTCTATGGACAGTTTCCGAACCGCATTGTGGCTGTTTTTACGTACAGCTATTATCAACGTACCAGGATGGCATAGCGAGCTGTGCTCTCATTGAGAGCTAAAGCACAAGCGTGTTTCCCGTTATTAAGGTAGCAAAGTGGAAGGACGAGTAGGAAATCAAAGGAAATGCTTGAAAAACAAGCAGCAAAACACGACATCAATCACCTGTGAAGCAGTAACGGGACAATCCTACGCTGATGCACGCCAACAACAACAACAGCTCTTTTAAAGCTGAAAACAGTACTAAAAGTACTTCAATTGAGGTATTAAATATTTAACTAATTATTGTCGCGTAGATGTTATTTCATTAAGGTGTCATTTTAATATTTTAAGTTACTGAAAAATATCGCTGTCCGAGTTACACTCTTGAGTATAAAGTGAAAACGACACCCTGTTTTTTGGCCCCAACGCTCACAGCGACTAAATTTTTAGATTTTAGAGGTAGCTTAGACTTAGGAGTGATGATATTTAGCAATTATATGATTGAAAATACTGCACGTTGGAACTTCCAAATCCCCCTTACTTTTGTATGACCAAGTATAAAGGCAAAACTGGGGTCAGAGGTCATTTTGAGGTCATTTTGTTTACACCCTATATGAACCCTGGTCAAGTGACTGTTGTGACCAAGTACGAAGTTAATAGAGCAATGCTTGCAGAAATGAGAGCAGTAAGCAGCCAATGTAACCAAAGGCAACACGGATATACATACCAACATAACACACAGAAGGAGTGTGCTATCAGAAAATTCCCATGGCTTTATAAGGGCATAAAAAACAATGAATGAATGGATAATGGGTGAAGAATGAACGTAGCAAACAGCTAACCGAAGTTAGCGAACCAAGAGGGAACACTGAAATACATACGAACATACACACGGACGGAACCTGCTATCCCCAATGATTTTTTCTAACCCAGGGGTGATAAAAACGAACAAGTACCGCCATCGTTGGACAGATATAAGACTAATTAATTTTGACATCCGCGGGGTTTTACGGTGACGTAAATATAATGTACTCCTTTACGCATGTGCATTTAATTCTTGTCATTTACCAAGTCACCGCATACGCATTAAGAGCTGTTGGCAACATACGATATTTATAAACATAGTTTTGCATGTATATTTGGTGACAGAGAGTAGCGTAACAAGACGAATTCCCAATTGGAGGAGAGTGGGAAATCGGAAAGCAGCCAGCCGAGCCATCAAGAAACAAGTAGACAATGAGACCAAACAAATAAAATGGGTCCCATTACGAGAAGATTTCTTTAAAATGTATTTTGGTTAAAAATAGTCGCTTAGTTTTAAAAGATAGAGGACATTATTTAAGTTAGGGCACATACTTCAGAATAACTGCCCAGGACTCTACATTTGTAAATTTTTCACACATGCTTGCTTGTCTTTTCCGGTCATTCATGCGTTTGTGCCTTTTAGCCGAGAAAAATAAGGGTATAACAAAATGTCTCTGTATTCTGGAAGTACTTATTTCAAAAACATAAGCGAAGTCAAATTCCATGACTAGAATACTTTGTTCAATGACTGTTGATCCGGTAAAAGCACTATAGAGCTATGGAGCAAAATATCCAAAATAGCCTGAACATAGAGTAACTTCAAAACCACTCACATATAAAGCAGCACTCATATATATCTGCTTATCAAGTGAACGATTGTAAATTAAAAGGCAATACTTGGATTTTCAGCCTCGATTCCACTACTCACCCCAATCAAACCTAAGATCCTGATTGCATTAAGAAGTTGTACTTTTCCTCATCTGCCAAATATTTTGTTTCACTTTCTTACTGCATCACGAGAACGTCAAGGTCAGAATACCCTTTAATCACAAACAAATGGAGCCTTGTGCACAAATGAAAATGACCCAGCATGAGTAAATGAGGCTCTTTGCGGCAAATATGAATCTGTTATAATAGCAAAATAGTGAGAGTGGTTGAAAAAAATGATTGTTTCTTTTCTGATGATATGTCCTCTTTCATGTGGTGTATGTTTGTTCTAAAAATACTGATGATAACATTTGTTCTGAGCCCATTTTATTTCATTTTTCAAATGTAAAATATAGGTGTGCTTCAACTTTAAGGGCTGACTCAAAGATTTTCGGATGAGGGCGCCCTCAATTTTCAAACAAATCGTATTTTTGTATGTGCATAATGCTTGTCCATATACTCCCTGATGTGTCGTTATTAGTCAAGAATTAAAGGAAGCGTTGCGGTTCAACGGTAATAGATCCTTACAGTGAAGATTTTATTTTAAATGTATATTATTATATATTATATTATTACTCCAGGATAAAAATGTTATGGAATCTTCTTAGGATTAGGGTTATTTTTTTCTAGTTGCATCACGCAACTAGAAATCGCCGAATTATGTTGAAAAGCTGTACTTAATAAATCTGCATTCATTAAGATTATTTCCACTTTAAGGATACACTTGTGGACGCTACAACACTGACCTAGACTCAATAGATTTTGCTTAAGTGCTTTTCCATATCGCCTACTTTAAGAAAACTAGAAGCAGCACCGATATAAAACACATTTATATTTCTACATTATGTCATCAACTTGAGAATTATGTTCTCAAATACATCGTCATTTATCTCATCTCAAAATTATGTTGTTAACTCCACATTATGTCGAATTTCAATTATATCGTCAGTTAAATCATAATTTATCTCTCAACATGATATAATGTCGTCATATATCCTGTGAATTATCTCATCATTTCATTATCTTGTCAACTCATCATAGCCCATCATGGCTACCCTAAAATGATCCGTCAATAAAACACTGACCAGCCCTCAGACAAATCCATTTGTACAACCAGACAGCAATAATATCAGTAACAACTTTGATCTGCAAAACCTGATTCCTTTGACAGTCGGAAATGCGTTTTCCTGCTTTCGCTACATAACGGCAAAGAGCGATCTCGTCTAGTAATATTGAGATGCGGCTAATGAAAGACTTAACTTGAATGTTTGCCCCTCTTTGTCTGATTGCGCTCTTATCCTGAGTTCAACTCATTCACTATGAGGTAAGGTATGCTAATCTCCCAAGGCATCAGTTCAGTAGCCTCGGATGGGTACATGTTAGCAACATATGACCATGCATGCCCTGGGTATCATTACCCTTATGAAAATGACGCGCATATTTGTGAGCTCGTTGCAAGCTTGTTGCAAGCACGTAACAAGCTTGTTGCAAGCACATTGCGAGCTTAATTACGATCATTTTACGAGCTATTACGACCACTTTACGAGCTAAAACGATCACATTGTGAGCTAACACGAGCGCGTATTTGGAACAGAACGAGCACTTACGAGCTCCCAATGTGAGCACGCACGAGCTTGTGCCAGCTCGCATACAATAGAGCTCGTATATGCTTGCGCGAGCTTGCCACGAGCTTAGCTGCGCGCTCAGCTTCACGAGCTCGTATTTGGAACAGAACGAGCACCCACAAGCTCCAATGTGAGCACGCACGAGCTTGTGCCAGCTCGCATACAATAGAGCTCATATGTGCTTGCGCGAGCTTGCCGCGAGCTTAGCTGCATGATCAAAATCAGTGACACATATGAAAAAACATAAACAATTGGGTCTTGGAGTTAAATTTGTCAATTTTCCCCAAAATATATGGGTCTTTGGGGTGAATGTAATAAAATTTCAGAGTAGAAGGGTTTTTGGTTAATTGGTAATGATGCTGAAAATGTGATTATAACAGCCTATATCAACATGTCACCTCCAAAATTGCCCCTCTACATGTATGCCATAACAGCTAGCTGCTTATGTGACAAAAATGGAAAATGACAATATCTTGAAAAGAAAGCAACATGCAATACCGAGGCTGTGAGATAAGGAAATGCTCCTTTAAATTAACCTGCCGATTTTAATCCCATTCACAAATAAATTTGTCAAATTTAATAATCAGGTAATGCCCCTTTAAAACCAAATTGCTACAAACCAGTACTAAACACTGGGCAGCACACTCAATTATCCCAAAATCTTTTTTGTGGGTCGATCAGGCCCTAAATATACCAGTATATAAAATTTAACAAAAATCGGGTAAATCCCTTTAATGCCAATTTTCTACCATTGGTAATTTTGTACACTTAATTAGCACTTTTCAAACCTTTTGTATCTTGAGTATGGCATGTATATTTATGTTTATTTTACAGTAATGAACTCATGCTACCAATTCAATTATTGAACAAAATCAGGTAATTCCACTTTAAAATGAAATTGACAGTTCTGCATACAGTCCCAGTTAGCACCTTCAAATGCACATCTTGACTGCAATTAAGAAACCTAGCTGGCTGTCCATCACAATGCAGAATAAACATTTATTGAGAGACCTAAGCCTACAAAACATGTCTTCTAAATTCTAAATTCTGATCCTTAAGTAATGGTTTCAAAAGTATTCCCTGTAAACTGATCTGAGTGATAATATACCCCCCAAATAAATTTTTAAGGTTCTGCTAATAATCTATTTCATGGTCATCTGTCTTATTTCAAGCCACATGTCCTAGAATATTATATAATTTTACTGAATTTACCACCAACATACCACTTACATTTTGAGCTTCCCCAAGATCTGATGAACTTTGACCTCCCACAATGCATTTCAGCACTTCCTGTCTTGCTCGCATATGCGCGCAAACCTGCAAGCTAAAATTTGTACTGCTCGCAACTCTGCGAGCTTGAATTCACACTGCTAATACGTGCTTACAGCTGCATGCTTGCACGCGCATAAATTTTAAATTGTGATCATATACTCGTGAAAGTCTTGTAAGCTGGCGAGCTTGTGCATGTGCGCAGAAGTTCATCAATGCTTGCGGTGCGCAAATGCGTGCTCTTTGCGATCTCGTATCAGCTTGCAACAAGCCTGTGCGAGCATGTTTTGGTGATCACATTTTTGTAAGGGTAATCATACCAAAATACAAGTGGGTGTAAATTGCAACATAACAATCGTGAGTGAAAGTTATTGAATTGCGCCATGGGAATTGTGATTTTATTAGCCCATAGTGATTCATACTCATTACGAAATGGTATGGCTCCCAAGTACCTCGAGGAACTTATCTCGGATTATAATCCAAGTATTTCTCTGCGCTCATCGTCGAAAGATCTTCTTAGTGCTGGTCCACGAAGGCTTTCGCTATTGCAGCTCCCCGTATGTGGAACAGCCTCCCGGTGGATGTTAGAAATGCACCAACTGTTTCCACTTTTAAAACTACACTGAAGACATACCTTTGTTAGTTTGGATGGCAAATTGGTCATATGCTGAACCTCTTTCTTTCTTTTTGTGCTTCGCGCAATTCAATGTTAAAATCATTACGTTTTATATTTAGTTTATATTGTATTTCATTTAATTTATTTTGGGTGGGTTTTTTATTATGTAGAGCGCTTAGATACTTTGTTGTAGCGCTTTATAAGTGAGTATTATTATTATTAATTATTATTTTCAATACATTCTTGGCAATATGAAAAGAATACAAACATTAGCGTAAGCGTGTGACAAATGAAAGAATCCAATTGAATAATCTAATTAGGATAACCAAAATTGTGTTTGATTAAACAATGCAGCTGCAATACAAGTTTAATTGTAAATAAAACCGATCTGATTTGAGAATGAAAATCTGATGCAAAATATTTGTAAATACATGGTTCAAAATTTATAAGTCCTTTATAAATACTGAGAGTGGTTTCCACTCTATGGACAGTTTACTAACCGCATTGTGGCTGTTTTTACGTACAGCTATTATCATCATACCAGAATGGCATAGCGAGCTGTGCTCTCATTGAGAGCTAAAGCACAAGCGTGTTTCCCGTTATTAAGGTAGCAAAGTTGAAGGACGAGTAGGAAATCAAAGGAAATGCTTGAAAAACAAGCAACAAACACGACATCAATCACCTGTGAGGACTAACTGGACAATCCTACCTGATGCACGCCAACAACAACAACTCTTTTAAAGCTGAAAACAGTACTAAAAGTACTTCAATTGAGGTATTAAATATTTAACTAATTATTGTCGCGTAGATGTTATTTCATTAAGGTGTCATTTTATTATTTAAAGTTACTGAAAAATATCGCTGTCCGAGTTACACTCTTGAGTATAAAGCTGAAAACGACATGCACCCTGTTTTTTTTTGCCCCGATGCTCACAGCGACTAAATCTTTAATTTTTAGAGGTAACTTAGACTTAGGAGTGATGATATTCGCCAATCATTATGATTGAAATTACAGCACGTTGGAACTTCCAATTCCCCCTAACTTTTGTATGACCAAGTTTAAAGGCCAAACTGGAGTCAGAGTTCATTTTGAGGTCAATTTGTTCACACTCTATATGAGCCTTGGTCAAGTGACTGTTGTGACCAAGTACGAAGTTAATAGAGCAATGCTTGCAGAAATGAGAGCAGTAAGCAGCCAAGTAACCAAAGGCAACACGGATATACATACCGATATACACACAGAAGGAAGCTGCTATTCAGAAAAGTTCATGGCTTTTTACGCTTAGGGGGTTAAAAAATACTGAATGCATAAATAATGAGGTGAGAATGAAAGTAGCAAGCAGCTAACCTAACCAATGGGGAACACTCAACATACATACGAACATACACACGGACGGATCCTGCTATCCCCATGATTTTTTTCTAACCCTGGGTGATAAAAACGAACAAGTAACGCCATAGTTGGACAGATATAAGACTAATTAATTTTGACATCCGCGGGCTTTTACGGTGACGTAAATACCATGTATTCCTTCACGCATGTGCATTTAATTCCAGTCATTTACCAAGTCACCACATACGCATTAAGAGCTGATGGCAACATACGATATTTA
Source organism: Ophioderma brevispina (assembly GCA_023653785.1). Classification (NCBI taxonomy): domain Eukaryota; kingdom Metazoa; phylum Echinodermata; class Ophiuroidea; order Amphilepidida; family Ophiodermatidae; genus Ophioderma; species Ophioderma brevispina. Next base: position 78,432 of record JAMKCH010032696.1, read on the forward strand.
TAAATATAGTTTTGCATGCATATTTGGTGACAGATAGTAGCGTAACAAGACGAATTCCCAATTGGAGAGTGGGAAATCGGAAAGCAGCCAGCCGAGCCATCAAGAAACAAGTAGACAATGAGAACAAACAAATAGAATGGATCCCATAACGAGAAGATTTCTTAAACAATGTATTTTTGTTAAAAATGTTCGCTTAGTTTTAAAAAATAGAGGACATTATTTAAGTTGGGACACATACTTCAGAATAACTGCCCAGGGGTCCGTTCCCGAAAGTGGTCGTACGACAGTCGTAGCCTCTTTCCATCGCAACTTTTGCGTAAAGTTCACACTTACGAATTTACTGCGTTCCCGAAACTTAGTATGCACTTACGATTTTCTTCAAAACTTACGAAAAATCTACGTCGGTCGTAACTAGCACGTACGCTTTTTCCACGACTGTTCATGCGTTCCTGAAACTTAGTCGCAGGATTATCGTAAAATTACGCGAATTTCTACGTCTACTCAGAGTTGACGTAGACTTGCCATGTAACGAAACAAGTTGATATCATGGACATTATGGACGAACTAGTATTCGTGATTTATTTGGAAAAGGGGATGTGAGGCTGGGAGATGATTGTAGGAGATTATTCCAACTATCTTGAACGTGTTCGAGACCCGGGGGTCACTCTTGTGTTTGGTTTTGGTGTGTGTGTGTGGGGGGGGGGGGGGGGGGGGGAGGTGTATGTGGTGGGGTGTATGTGTGTGTATGTATATGTTTTTGTGTTTTGGGTTTTTTTTTGGTTTCGCTCAGTGTCACCCAATGAGACCGATTTTCAAACTAATTTTAAATAATTATGTAGGCCTATAATCTGTTGTCGAATTTTCTCACAATTTCTTTTTTTTAAATAAAAATATGCCTCTTGTGTGTATTTCAACCTCCCATTTTTAGGGGCATGTCTCCAAAAGACCTCCGAGTTTTCAGCACATCACCGTTACTTACAAAGTTGAGTGATCCCCTTCCCCCAAGTTGATTAGGAAGTGATTAATGAGTACAACATGTCTAAATTGTGAAAACTTATACAAAAATGTAGGGTTATTTTCCATTTAAGTGAGGAATAGTACGTGTTGTTTCTGTACTGTAGGCCTTGGATGAACGCGGCACACGACATCGATATTATGTAAGCTTTTAAGGCACTGGCCAGATTTAAGGGTATTGAGAAAAAGTTCTCTTGTATTATTATTACACCTAGCTTACCGACCTGCATTGACATTGTAAAGAAAAGTAAACATATTATTGTGAGGTGTTGTTTGCTAAAAAGGTTTATATGCTTAAATTACCGTATACAACTGTTCTCGTGCATGAATATATTGACACACAACTATATTAGTCATGTTATCTAATGAAGACGAAAACTAAAAGGCCTATACCCTATTGTGTCCTTTTGAAGATATACAAATATACACGAGATGTCATCAAGCGCCTTACGTGTTATGAAGAGTGGGATCATTAATTCGACATGAGGGATGATATAGCTGTCAGAGTAAGGGTTGGGTAGCAGTTTGTAGCATCAAGGTTTACAGCCAGACAAAGTATAACCTGTTTTGCTAAAAGTAAACAATAAAATAATTTTGTGTTGGTTATCATGACCAACTTGATCCTCTAACAAGTAATATTTTTCATTGCTCAAAACAAAATCTTAAATCTGCAAATTTAGATATAGAAATATCAGGTGGCCAATAAAAAAAAAAATATATACTTGATCCATATTTCAAGAACCATATCTTTAATGCCGGGATTTGACCTACATGGCACATCTTGTTATAAAGGCATATGTTATATTTATTGAGAAAATTTTTACAATACCGAGCATGTGCCAAGCATGTTACTATTTATTGCATCTTGCAGTAATTAAATTTAAAAAGTTATGGTAGGTGCATGTACATGTTAACACGATATTGAGTTTTAAATTATATTTTATAATAAAAGGACCCTCCCGAATTCCGATTTAAAAAAAAAGTAACAAAATAGAGTATGGATTATCTGGTCACAGGAATGAAAATTAATAGCTCTCACTCGCAGAGATAACTAACTGAAACAGGTACTATAATTAAACATTTATATACTAAACTAATTAATTAATAACCGTGATGAAAATGTGAAGCACAGGAGCTACTTGAAGCAAATAAAAAAATCAAACCAAGTTGATCGACAATCAAGCGAACCCTGTCCGAGTGTTTTAATACTTGTTAAGTTCTATAGATACCACACAATAAAAATAATAAAAGGACTCTCCTTAGTTGCCAACAAAGCCTAGTTGATTACTAGTTGAAATTCATAAAACCTTACTAGTGCTAGTTGCATTCTAAGAATCTTGCTAAATTTAGAGTTGATCCAGAGCAACTCTAACTCACTAGTTGGCAACTAAATCAATGAAGAAAACAATATTATTATTATTATTATTATTTCTGTAAATATTTTACAAGACAATTAACACTGAAGTTTATTGCTACAAATTATTGATTTATAGTTATGTGAAATTTAAATTAAAACAATATATATATCATTTGATAAAAAAACGTGAGTAAAGCTAGTCTTCAATTTTCATTTGTA